>CM060885.1:12880000-12920000 GCA_030762935.1 Hymenopus coronatus | reverse complement strand
GCAGGCAGATGAGCTAGTCTAGCAGCTTAATTATTGCATTCTCATAGTCTCTTGTCATCGTATTTATCCTAGGTTTCTTCTCTGTTATTATCATTCTTTTCTTGTCTTGTTAAGTATGCTTTGGAATTATGCGACCCCTATTGGGAAACAGAAGAAATAAATTTATATGTGACGTTTTTCGTTCATATTTTATTTTGTCTCATGGCCAGCTCATAGAAATAAACTCAGCGGGCCATGGATTTAATTGTATTATTGCTGTTGATAGGTCTTGTGATTTTTCTTACCTAAGTCATCCACGAAATTACGGATGATGTGAATATCGAGAAGAAACTATTAATTGTCGTTTAGAAATATCCAAAGAGGTGATCACCTAGCTCAAACATGTTTATCTTCAGAGAAAAATCGGATACAGACGAGCCACACACCCAAATCGAAGCTGAAGCTAGTGCTCAAGATGGAACGCCAGCGGCTACCGCTTTAAAGTACGAGAATAAGTTTCAGCACCAGTTTCGAGAGCAACATGATTATGCAATTGGGTATCAGTTCCCTTCAGCGATGCGAACCATGGTAAACAGACCCGAAGAATGGGAAGCTGTGTACGTGGAACCTCTGGAAACGAAGGCTGAGAAAACATCGGAGCAGAGCTGCTTCGACACAATACTTCGCCGATACCGCAGTCCGTTTTTGTATCAAGTGCTACGCATTGAGCAAAATTTAATTTGGGAGGTAAGTAGTGATTGCCTTTAGAATAACTATTGATAAAACGATATACTCCTGTACTTACCTTCCCTGATAGGCCTACGTTTCAGCCAGTAGTGGGCCCTTTATGGCTATCGTAATTCATGGAGTTCACCTTCAGGGCAGTACTTAACAGTAACGCGAGTTAAAAATGACACGGTAAAGCTATACGAGAGTACCATCATATAAATATATCTTTAAGAATTGAAACTATCCTCATAATCCACTTCAGAGCATCACGGAGCTAATATGTTTTCACCTAGAATTGGAATATCTCAGCCTGAAAATACACTTTCTTAAATAGCAAAGTTCACGAAAATTTTCATGGTAGGGGAAGAGTTAACAGCTTTTGCCAGGCGGAAAGTAAATATTTACGGTATAAAAACACTGAAAGATAAAGTCACCAAACAAGAAAGAAAAAAAGTGAAGCTAAAAGTCACCAACGCTCACACATTAACAATGGAGTGCTATGGCTGTAGCTGGAACATAATAAAGTTGGTGAAACCGGTGGAAATTATTAAAACCAAAGTACAGAAAAGTCAGTTTATTGATACACACTAACCTGAACCCTACACACCTAATGTTTGCTTCGCTCGCATGCTTTGGAGGAAACAATCGAAATTACTAAAACCAAAGTAGACGAAAACTAAGTAGTTAGTTTAATACACTGACCTAAACCTAAGACAGCAGTGGCAATTATTAAAACCAAAGTACATGAAAATCAGCATATTTATGCACACACTAACCTAAACCTAACACAGCGCTTGCTCGCTTCGCTCGCATGCTTTGGTCAAACCAGTGGAAATTATTGAAACCAAAGTACAGGAAAATTAGTTTCTTTACACACTAACCTAAACCTATTACAGCGCATGCTCGCTTCGCTCGTATGCGAAAACTTCTATAAACAAATTACACGAAAATCACGTATTTGCACAACAATAATGGATTCAGAACTCTAAAAACACAGAATCACTTTTACAATCGGCAGGATGGCATATCGCGGTATTTTTGTATCAATGTTGCAAATCATCGTCATGGCGTAAAAGAAGGCAATTAATGCCTTAAAATCAATTATAAAGGGACTCTAGTGATCTAATAACAAGCCACCAAGATGGTTCAACAACCTTTTAATGGCTAGTGATAAGCAGTTTTCAAATGTTGGTAGTTCTGAATTTTGCAACATGAACGTCAACTATGAATGATTTAGACGCCACGTGTCTGATAGCTAGTGAAACAATAGAAATTCTTAATTCAAAATCTTCTCGGGCTTCTAGCCAGGTAAAAACTTGGCTTGACACCAACGTTTCGAAGAAGTGCATCTTCCTCGTCTTCAGCTGATGCACTTCTTCGAAACGTTGGTGTCAAGCCAAGTTTTTACCTGGCTAGAAGCCCGAGAAGATTTTGAATTAACACGTCGCCAGGAAAGCTTTAGTTCTTATTTTAATAGAAATTCTTGTAAAAAACTTAAGCAAACGAATACTTTTGGTATACTTTAATGTAAATCGCGTACTTTGTTGAAACTTAAAGTCCAAAAATATATATTTTAAAAGTTAGTAATAGAATGGTACGGTGAGTAAAAGTGAAAAAACTAATTACCTAAATAGCTTTAGTGGTAGTTTAAGCGGTGGAACCAAGATATAGCAATAATAATGGCACATAACAATCATTAGGCTAACATAGACCCTCAGGTCGCATCAAGCAGCACTGAATTCACGGTTATATACGACGGTTGCATCACATATGTAACGCTTTTTAAGAAGTGAAACTAACATTATTATCCAGTGTGAAAAATCTAGGAGTCAATGTGTTGTTTTCTGGGCATGGTATAATCAATGCGCTCTCCCTGTAAGGAAACTCTGTCTTGGGGCAAGATATGACCGCGATTGTTAGGCGGGAAGCAACTGTTTTCGAGTCAGAAACAATGACATGTAAATGTTGCCAACGTATGGAAATTCTCTAGAGCAGAAACCAGTAGAAATTGCTGAAAATTAAACACACGAAAATCAGTTGATATACTGCCACACTAAGCTTATAAGCTAGATAATAAAGTGCATGGTTACTTCGATCGTATACTTTGGTGAAAACTGTGGGTATTACTGAACACAAATTAGAAGAATATGAGTTTATTTGCACACACACACACACACACACACACACACACAAATCTAAATATAACAGAGCGCACGGTCCCTTAGATTGCATGCTTTGGTGCAAATGTCGCCCTCCGTGGTGTAATGGTTACCATGCTAACTTCATATACCCAAGGTCGCGGGTTCAAAGTACAGGAAAGTCAGTTTATTGATACACACTAACCTAAACCTAACACACCTAATGTTGCATGCATGCATGCATGCTTTGGTGGAAACAATCGAAATTATTAAAACCAAAGTAGACGAAAACTAGGTAGTTAAATACACTGACCTAAACCTAAGACAGCAATGGATTTTTTCGGATGTAAAAATCCTCAGCCTGACTTCCTTCGGAAGGGAAGTAAAGCCGTGGGTCCTGTGTCGTAGATTTATGGCACGTAAAGGAACCTCAAGCCTGATAGAGAGGCCTCTGAGCAAAATTAAGTGGTCTTTCACGCCCAGTATAGAATGGGACGCTGAGAACCACAGCAGTTAAAGAGCGTCCATACAAAAAACAAAAAAAAACGCCATTTGGTGAAAACGCTGGAAATCACTAAAAATAAATTACGCGAAAATCAGTTCATATACACGCGCGCGCAAACACACACACACACACACACACACCCACACACACACAAACCTGGATAATAGCGTCAGTTCAATGCAATATCCGGGATCTGAACCACGAATGTCCCAGTCTCTAGCCGGTTGCTCCCACCACTGAGCAATACAATAATTCTCTATACACTATGTACATAGTACGTATAGAGCAAGTAAAAATCTGATGCGTTACACTCACATGACTTTCTCTACAGCTCTACAATTAATTATTGTTAAAAATCTTATTCTTCTATTTACTTCATGTTAATCGAGAAAAAATTAGCAGAAACCGTCTTATTACTTGCTTCCTTGTAAGTAGAAGGGAAATAAGGGAGTACCATAGGTTAAAGTGACAGTCAAAGGCTGGTTGCTATGTGACTGAAGTTCGTTTGTTTGTATGGACGGGAGTTGACAAAATCCCGCATGAGAAAAGTATAAGTATTTTATAGCTGAAACCAATAACAAGGAATATCTCAAAAACGATCAACTTCACAAAAAATGTATATGACATTAATTGTGTATCTTAACGAGCTCTACATTTTCCATTAAATGTTTGTCTATTTCTTACGGTTTACCACTTATACAAAATTCCGCAAAAACATCCAAAATAAATATGGGTAACCTTGCAGACCAGCTTACCCTGTCATGGCTGACGCTGCTTATGCGGAGTGCCAACATATGCATTTAAAAACCACTACGCTTATGCAACATTAGGAAATAGTTGGTACTGTTGCCGCATGATATGCACAGGTCAAAACAAACGCTTTGGTAGACACGGAAGTACATATAAAACATGTGCAATATATGAGTCAATACAAAAGTACGCAGAATAATAACCTCGAAACAAACGGAACATCTAGCTATAAGAGGTGCAATAATAACAAATGTAAGAGAAACGATTCACGTACGGAAAGGAAGTGTTTAACTAAAATAAATATAATCGCCCAAATTGACCAAACAAATAGCACAGCTTCCCATGTTCTGTCGATTTTAAATATACATGCTCTCGTTAGATGGCGTTGGCTCTGGTTATACCAACCAAAAACATTAATAGTTCTGATTTCCGTCTATTTTCTTTTTACTTACGGTTAATCACCGCCAAGCAGAAAACAAATGCAACATAAAAGATGGACCTAAACCTCGAAACAAAGAAAATGTAGTAAACATAATCACCCGAAGAAGTTAACAAACACGTAGTACATTTTCCCTTATGCGGTCATGATTTTGACTCGTACACTCTTATTATAGATGTCGATGGAGTATTACGCGTAATTTGCAAGTCAACTGTTGGTTTTTAGGGCCCAAAAAATACGCAATTTATATAATTTCCAAAATTACCCTTTTCTTGCACCTTTAAATTTAATGCATTACAAAACACATTAGAGCAATCATAGGTTAAAATAAACTGTAATTATAATAATTAATAATATTAATATAATAATAGTATTATTATCATTATTATTATTATTATTATTATTATTATTATTATTATTATTATTAGTGTAATCACCAGAGGGCTTCTATTCTTTAATAATACACAGAAAGTGCAACAATTATTTAACTTCCGGAAGAATCACGCAAAAAGACGTCACAGGAAGCTAGGTAACAACCTCTGAGCATTTAAAACTATTTTCTGAGGATTTGGGAATTTTTTAGGGTTATTTTTAAATCAAGGTTGTCTGCCTGACGTTACGCGGTACCCACCATGACAGGGTAACCTGGCCTACAAGATTACCTAAAGTTGTCTTCAGAGCTATTCCCAGAAAAATCATTATAATCATTTTATTTGTCATGTAAATATCTTTAATATGCGAAATTTTAGCCAAAATCGTTAGAGCCATTTTCTGAGAAAATCAAAATTTTAAAAAACTTTTCCATGTAGTTTGGGGTGGGGGATTATCCTCAAAACCTTCGTGTTGCATTCTTGGAAGATACTAAACTTTGGTATTTTACCAACCTTTCGTTTTTGAGTTATCGTGTTCATAGACACACGGTCGCATGGACACACTGACACGCGAACACACACACACACGCACCCACGGACCTTTTTCTGAATTTTTTTTTTTTTTTGGATTCACGGGGTATCAAAACATATATTTCCGGTGAAAGCTCGGTATCGAATTTTTGGGTGGAATGCATTAATTACCTTCTCTAAACACTATGTACATATTACGCGTAGAGAAAGTAAAAAGTTGGTTAAGTAACAAATTTGATTTTTAGGTTTAGAATCTTCCAAGGACAATAAGATTTTAAGGCCCGCCTGTCTAGTGTGGTGGTAGCGTGTCTGCCTCACATTCAAAAGTGATGAGTTTGAATCTTGCTTAGGGTGAGTTTCCCGGATAAGGTTTTATTCGTGGTTTTCCCTTATCCTGAGAAGACGAATGTCGAGTAACTTTAAGCTCCATGGACCACGAGATCATTTGAGCATCATTTCACCAATTTCATTCATCGTCCGATATGACCAACCAGGTTAAAGGACCTTAAACTACAAAACAAAAAACAAAAACAAAAAAACTAAACAAAAAATCAGGAACTTCCCCCACTGCAAGCTACGCTTTACAAGGCATATTCCCTCCGTGGTATAATGGTTACCATGCTAACTTCATATACCCAAGGTCTCGGGTTCAAACCCGGCGGAGGACGATGCATGGCTTCCTTCGGAAGGGAAGTAAAGCCGTTGGTCCCGTGTCATAGATTTACGGCATGTAAAAGAACCTCAAACCTGATAGCGAGACCTCTGAGCAAAATTAAGCGGTCTTTCACGCCCAGTATAGAATGGGACGCTGAGAGCCACAGCAGTTTAAGAGCGTCCATAAATAACATACCATTTCCATTTCTTTACAAGGAATATTATTGAATTCTTCGATTTCCTCTAATATAGCTCTAACGATTTTGTTTAAAATACCATATTTTAGAAATATTTATATGGCAAATAAGATTTATATCCTGAATTATCTAAGAGTAATCTGTGAAACCCTCTTAATTATGGACGGCTTTTGCATAATCAATTAAGCATAAAAGATAGACCAAACGTAATACATAACAATTGAGTGTTGCATTCACATGACTTTCTCTTACTTTTCTGCAAAAAAAAAAGTTTTTTCTTATAAAAGAGTATTTTTAATAAAATCGGTCCTAATACTAGTTCCTTATAAGCAGAAAGAATACACCAGGCTAAAGCGATAGTCTAATCTTTTAAAAGCCGGAAGATATGTGAGCAATTGAAGTTCGGTCCACTTTGCATTTACAGAAAAATAAAACGAGTGATGAAACGAAAGGTAGCCCCGTTTTAAGAAGATGCGAAGTTTAAAATTGAAACTAAGAACAAGGAATATCTCGGAAACGGTCAATTCTGCAACAAAATGAAATCAATTGTGTGTTCTAATTTTTTGTATAGTAAGTTTTTGTCTATCTCTTACTGTTTGCCAGTTTTGCAAAATTCAGAAAAAAAATCTTCCAGAATGAACAGTTCTTCAGAAACTGTTCCTAGAAAATTCATTTTATTTGTGGTGTAAATAGCTTCAATATATTAATCAGAATCGTTAAGAGCTATTTTTGAGAAAAACAAAACTTTCAAAAATGTTTCCATGTAAAGGGTAGTTTGGGGAGGGGGAATTTCTTAAAAATTTTCATGTCTCATCCTTGGAAGATAAACTTAAAAATCTGATGTGTTCCATTCACATGACTTTCTCTATATCTCTGTAAATTATTATTGTTAATAAGCTTATCTTTTATTTATTTCATGTTAATCGAGAAAAATTAACAGAAATAGTCTTATTTCTTGCTTTATTGTAAGTAGAAGCGAAATAAGGGAGTACCATAGGTTAAAGTGAAAGCCAAAAGCTGGTTGCTATGTGACTGATGTTCCTTTGTTTGTATGGACAGGAGTTGGCAAATTCCTGTATGAGAAAAGTATGTTTTTCAAAGCTGAAACCAAGAAAAAGGAATATCTCAAAAACGATTAACTCTACGAAAAAAAGGTATATAACATAAATTGTGTGTTTTAACGTGCTCTACTTTTTTGTGGGTTAAGTTTTTGCCCATCTCTTACGGTTTAGTAGTTATGAAAAATTCATCCAGAGTAAAGTAGTCTTCAGAGGCTATTCCCAGAAAATTCAAAATATACATTTTATTTGTGAGGTAAATAACTTTAATATACGATATTTTAATCAAAATCGTTAGCCATTTTTTAGAAATTCAAACTTTTCGAAAAAAGTTCCACGTAAAGGGCAGTTTGGGATGAGGGGATTTTTCTCAAAATCTTCGTGTCGCATCCCTGGAAGATACTAAACTTAAATACCAGGTTTGGTACTTTACCGACTTTTCGTTTTTGAGTTATCGTGTTCATAGACACACGGACACACTGACACACGGTTACACGGACACACATACACACACACACACACACGGACCTTTTTGTGAAAATGCTTTTTTTAGATAAAGGGGACCCTAAAACATATTTCCGGTGAAATCTCGGTATCGAATTTTTTGGTGGAGTGCAATACTTTCTCTATTCACTAAGTACATAGTGCGTATAGAGAAAGTAAAAAACTTACACTTTTCTCAAACGACAATTTGTCAGCTCCTGTCCATAAAAAAAAAAGAATGTCAGTCACATAGCAACCAGCTTTTGACTAATGCTTTAGCCTATGCTACTCTCTTATTTTCCTTCTTCTTAACACGGAAGCAAGTAATAAGACTATTTTTGCTAATGTTTTCTGGAGTAGCATGAAGTAGAAAGAAGCACAAGCGTTTTAACATCAATTTGTTGCAGAAATGTAGAGAAAGTCTTGCGAGTGGTACACATCAGATTTACACCCAAAAATCCAAACTCTCGTCATTACACTTCAACCGAGAGCCAGGTCTAGCATTGCAATTCGCATCGCAGGGCAACGCGCGCCGTGGCCTGTTTCTTTCGTGGGCTTCTGCGGACGCTCTTCCCATGCCGTCTGTTTATTACACGTATTGTTGCTCTTAGAGTAACTTAGGAACTTTTACCAAGAAGTTAGTGAGTAGTAAGTCACTCATGTTATTTCTTAGAGGTTTTCTTGTTTTGCTTAAAATGAGTAGTCATAACAGTTGTGTCGTATCGATCTACAAATCTACTGATAAGAACAATAAGCAAGTTTCGTGTCATTCGATTCCTTAGAGTGAGGGAAAGCAAAAAAAGAATGGCTACTGAACCATCAACGAATATAATTCTACAGCAAATAGGTAAACTTAAAAAGGGAAAAATATTTTTCTGTACCCTTATTTTAAAAACTCCTGACGTGTTCCATTAACATGACATTCTCGGTCTGTTCTGCAAACAAACTTTTCTCACAAAAGATTATTCTTCAATCTAATTCATAGTAATCGAGATAAACATTAGCATTTATTAATTTGTTTCTTGCAAGTAAAGGGAATGCACTAAGCCTAAGTGCTAGTCAAATCCTTTAGTTACTACGCGATTACATTACATTTCCAGCAGCAAAAGAAAAGATAAACGAATGTTGACTTCCTGCTTGAGAAACGTATAAGTATTTTAAAACTGAAAACCAATAACTAGAAAACTTGGTATTTAACGGATCTTTCGTTTTTGAGCTATTGTCCACAGACATATACACGCACGCACACACGGGCCTTTTTTTCCAAAACGCTTTTATAGCCTATATATGCAATGTATGTAGTGGATAGAGAATGTATTGTATTCCACTCGAAATTTGTATACTGAGATTTCACCGGAAATATGTTTTGAGGCGCTTTGAATAAAAAAAAACATTTTTAGAAACATATGGGTGTGTGTCGGTCAGTCTGTGTGTGTGTGTATGTGTGTGTGTCTGTAGGCAACCTAGCTCAAAAACATAAAGTCGGTTAAATGCCAAACTTGGCACGGAGATTTTCAAGAAAATTGGCCTTCCACCAATCATGCTTTACATGAAATTTTTTTCCAAAATGTTGATTTTCTCAAAAATGATTCTACCGATTCTAATTAAATGGCAACTTTTTAAGATATTTTATGACGAACGAGATGTATATTTTGAATTTTCTGGGAATAGGCTCAGAAGATATCTTCATTCGATGACTTTTTATAACTTTTATATAACTGGTAAACCGTAAGAGATGGACATAAAATAACTGCACAAGAAATTTAGAACTCATTAAAACCCACAGTTTATGTCATTCAGATCGTTTTGTAGAATTAACCGTGTTCGGATATTCCGAGTTATTGGTTACAGTTTTAAAGTACTTTAAATTTTCTCAAACGGGAGATATCTTTCTTTTCGTCTGTCTTTTGTTTATTCCTAGCAAGCAAAGAGAATCGAATTTGAATTGTTTCCTTTTACAACCGACTTTTAAAAGATTTGATTATCGTCCTAGCCTAGTTTATTCCCCTCTACTTACAAAGATGCAAATAATAAGAAAATTCTGCTAATGTTTATCTCGATTAGCATGATGTAGATAAAAGAATAATATGTTGTAAGAAAAGCTTGTTCATGGAGCATCTAGGGAAAGTCATGTGAATGGAACACATTAGATTCTTTAAAATTAAAACAGTGATCCTACAGGTACCATTTTACTTTCTCCACATGTATTATGTGTATAGTACGTATGAAAGACATTGTACTCCACTCAAAATGTCGATATCGCAATTTCACCATTATATGTTTTGAGGTCCCCTGAGTACAAAACGTATATCTAGAAAAAGGTCCATGTAAGTGTATATGTGTCCGTATATGTCTGTGAACAGTATAACTTAAAAACGAAAATTTCGTTAAATACCAAACTTTGTATTTAAATTTAGTATCTTCTAAGAATGCGACACAAAGATTTCAGGAAAAAAACCTCACCCCAGACTATCCTTTTCGAAGTATTTTGAAGCTGGTTTAGGATATTTTTTGACAAATGTAATCTACGTGGGAATATTCTCGGAAGACCTCGCTATTTTGGACAACTTTTGTATAACTCGTAAATTGTAAGAGAAAAATAAAATATGTAGAGCTTGTTAAAACTCATAATTTATGTATTATTCATTTTTTGTAGAGTTAACCATTTCCGAGATATTTCACGTCATTGCTTTCAATTTTAAAATACTTTTCTCAAACGCGAAGTCACCATTCGCTTTATATATTTTTGTCTTACCCCTGATCGTGCCAAAAGATGCCTAATTTCAATTGCAATTTCATAGATACAGTTTTAAAAGATTTGACTATCGCTTTTGCCTAGCGTATTGCCTTATATCCTTCTAATTACAAATAAGCAAGTAATAATACCACTTCAGCTAGAGTTTTTCTTAAATGGAATCATATTTTTTCAGCTATAAAAACATGTGCAGCAACATCAAAGAGGGAACATTTTAAAACGTAATTGCACACCTGAAATTATTGGACTTCACCGAGTGGTTTTGAATACCACAAAGTGTTACTTGAATATCAAACCATAAGGGTATAACTCGCCTGGGTAGTGTGGTGGTTGCGTGTCTGCTTCACATTCAACAGGTCGGGAGTTCGAATCTCGCTTAGGAGTTAACCGGGCTTTACGCTTATCCTGAGAAGACGAATGTCGAGTAACTTTAAGCTCCATGGGCCCCGAGATCATTTGAGGGCCATTTCACCAATTTTATTCATCGTCCGATATGACCAACTAGGTTAAAGGACGTTTAAAAAAGTGAGGGTATAGGCGAAGTCGATAAAAATAATAATAATAATAATAATAATAATAATAATAATAATAATAATAATAATAATAATAATAACAACGTTCCAAACATTAGGTTCTATGAATTCTGAATATATAATTTATTTTATTTTATAACAATTGGCACACAATTTACTAGCTCTGTGTGTGTCCAGTCAACTCACATAACGCTTGGTTATAGTACCATTTAGAAACAATTCCGATTTTATTTTACAGTTCATTAGTGTATAAGCTTCATTTCGAAATATATCTTGTGACCTACTCACTAATATTCATGTTCTGCCTACATCAGTATGCCACCCAGGCTAACCGGCAGCGCTTTTCTCTCGTGTTTTGCTTTCTCCCATGGCCATCTCATAAGACTACACTCAGTGGGCCATGGCCTTAATTATTGCTGTTAATCGCTGCTATTTTTCTTGTCATCTATAAAATTACGAATGACATGAATACGGAAAAGAAACGATTAAAGTGATAACCACTCAATTGAAACATGCTTTTATTTGGAGCTCAAGAGGAAGATCCAGAAGAGAGTCACACCCAAATCGAAGAAGAATCTCGTGCTCAAGAAGGAACGCCAGCGGCTACCGCTTTCAAGTACGAGAATAAGTTTCAGCACCAGTTTCGAGAGCAACATGATTATGCAATTGGGTACCAGTTCCCTTCAGCGATGCGAACCATGGTAAACAGACCCGAAGAATGGGAAGCTGTGTACGTGGAGCCTCTGGAAACGAAGGGTGAGAAAACATCGGAGCAGAGCTGCTTCGACACAATACTGCGCCGATACCGCAGTCCCTCCCTGTACCAAGTGCTACGCATTCAGCAAAATTTAATTTGGGAGGTAAGTAGTGATTACTTGTAAGGTAGTCTTCCCCACCTACCGCCATACGTGATCCGGATTTGGCACTTATGTTATTGGACCATTAGAGTCCTTTATAGTTACTTAATGGTCTGTTATAAACTTTTAGGGTCCTAAACCACAAAGTGTAGTTCAAGGTGGCTCTAAGTAGTAAACCGCAGCCGTGAGTGTTTTTAAAATGTTTTTTTTTTTTCTTTGTTTAAAACAGTAACGGAGTCTGATCAAGACTCCGGTACTGTATCCCTATTTACATTTCCCCCCGTAGGTTTTACTGATTACTGGTTTACTGGTTTTACTGTTTCTTTTACAAACATTTACACATTGCACAAACATATAACATCCATGCCCAAGGCGGGACTCGAACCCACGATCCCCTGCACCAAAGCGAGACGCTTTAGCGAGCGTGGCCATGGGGACCGGCGTTAAATTAAGGAGTGAAACAGGGTAATCTTGCGGACCAGGTTACCCTGTGATGGCGGACGCTGCTTATGCGCAATGCGGAATGCAAACATGCACATTTAAAGACCACTACGCTTTTGCAACATTAGGAAATAGTTGGTACTATTGCGCAATGTAATGAACTGGTCAAAACAAAGGCATTGGCATACACGGAAGTGGATATAAAATATCTGCAACGTAAAATATGAGTCAAAACCAAATAATAACCTCGAAACCGTAGGGAGCATATAGCTATAGGAAGGGTAATAATAACAAATATAAGAGAAATGATTCATAATATACTGAAAGGAAATGATTATTACTATATATTGGTTCCACCCACTTAAACTACCAGTCCAGTGCAATTGGCAGGCTGAGGGCAGCCCGAAGTGTGTTAGACGTGTCCCTGTTCTCGGAGAGAACTTAACCACGTTCTGACGGGATTGTGGGATTTTGCAGGATGGCGGGTGTGTTTTGGGGTTGTGGAGTGACAGGAGGAGGCAAGTATTGCTCCTCGACGGTTGCCTTGATGATGCAACGCCTCTTGTACACCGCCGGTGTGTGTTAATCAAAATGTTTGTTTTGAGGTTTTAATTTTGAATCCAAGCAACTCTTGAAGGATTATAAGGAGCTTAGACGTAGCAGCTGTTGGTGGTGCTCCTTCGTTACCGGCTAAAGCTATTTAGGTATTAATTTTTTCACTAACATTGTGTTACTAACTTTTAAAAACATATCTTGTTATTTTTTGACTTTAAGTTTCAACAAAGTACGCGATTTACATTAAAATATACTAAAAATATTCGTTTGCTTAACTTTTGTACAACAATTTCTATTGTTTCACTAGCTAACAGACAGGTGGCGTCTAAATCGTTCATAGTTGACGTTCATGTTGCAAAATTCAGAGCTACCAATATTTGAAAAATTCTTATCACTAGCCATTAAAAGGTTGTGGAACCATCATTGGTGGTTTGTTATTAGATCACTAGAATCGCTTTACAATTGATTTTAAGGCATGATTTGTCTTTTTTTACATCATGACGATTATTTGCAACATTTTTACAAAAAATACCGCGATATGCCATCCTGCCGATTCTAAAAGTGATTCTGTGTTTTTAGAGTTCTGAATCCATTATTGTTGAGTAAATGATTTTCGTGTAACTTGTTTTTAGTAGTTTTCAGTGGTTTCACCAAAGCATGCGAGCGAAGCAAGCGTGCGCTGTGTTATGTTTAGGTTAGTGTGTGTGTGTAAATATACTGATTTTCATGTACTTTGGTTTTAATAATCGTTACTGGTGTTATCAAAGCATGCGAGCGGAGCGAGCATGCGCTGTCTTAGGTTTAGGTCAGTGTATTAAATAAACAACATAGTTTTCGTTCTACTTTGGTTTTAATCATTTCGCTTGTTCGAACCAAAGCATGTGAGCGAAGGAAGTATTAGGTGTGTTAGGTTTAGATTA
The DNA here is from genome assembly GCA_030762935.1 of Hymenopus coronatus. Lineage (NCBI taxonomy): Eukaryota > Metazoa > Arthropoda > Insecta > Mantodea > Hymenopodidae > Hymenopus > Hymenopus coronatus. Next base: position 12,906,105 of record CM060885.1, on the reverse strand, counting down.
GCGTGTATCAGTAAACTGACTTTTCTGTACTTTGGTTTTAATAATTTCCACCGGTTTCACCAACTGAACTTTAGCACTCCATTGTTAATGTGTGAGTGTTGGTGACTTTTGAGCTTCACTTTTTTTCTTTCTTGTTTGGTGATTTTATCTATGTTGGTAGCATACACTTTTCATTGTTTCTAGGCCATAAATACTTGCTTCCCGCCCAGCAACAGCTGTTAAATCTTCCCCCACCATGATAAGCTACACCCTGTCGCGGTTCTGCAGTAGGGGTCTTAGCCCGCAACCGCTACACTTCTCTATTTTTAAAAAATATCCCTCGGCTATGCTTTGCGGCTTAAGGCCCTAAACGTTTATAATATACCAGTAAGTAACTTCAAAGTGGCTCTAATGACAAAATAACAAAAGTACCCACGTATTGAAGTAATGTCAAGTGGGGGAACCATCGTATACTAATAATGATATAGCATAGCTTCCCCATGTCCTGACGACTTTAAATATCCATTCTCTCTTCAGATTATGTTCTGCTCTGTTTATTATGTCAACCCAAAACAGTGATAATTCTGATTTTCGTCTAATTTTTTTTAATTTAAGGTTTAATTACCGCCAAGCAGTAAACAAATGCAAGATAAAGGGGCCTTATACACCTAAACCACAAAACAGAAAGGAATTGCTGGGGGGTGATGTTTTAAATCAAGGCTGCCTGCCTGACGTTACGCGGTACCCGCCATGACAGGGTAACATGGTCTGCAAGATTACCGTGAAACAGTTGTATTTGTTACTTTTGTTACTTAATGATTATAAACTTTTAGGGCCCTAAGCCACAAAGCATAGCCCAATGTAGGGGCCCCTAAGTCGCAAAGCGTAGCCTAGAGATGTTTTTATAAGTAGAAGGATGAAGCAGTTGCGGTCGACAACTGACGTAACCAGGAGATCTGTGAAGCTAAAATCCAAATTATTCTAAGAAGTCAAAAAAGTGTTACTATACGTTTGTTCCATCGCTTAAACTACCACTAAAACTATTTAGGTATTAGTTTTTTCACTTTTACTCACCGTAATATCGTAATACAACGTTTTAAAAATATATCTTGTCTATTTTTGGTCTTTTAAGTTTCAACAAAGTACGCGATTTATATTAAAATATACCAAAAGTATTAGTTTGCTTTAGTTTTTTCCAACAATTTATATTGTTTCACTGGCTATCAGACAGCTGGCGTCTAAATCGTGCAGATTGTAAAATTCAGAACTATCAATATTTAAAAAATGCTTATCTCTAGCCATTAAAGGGTTCTGGAATCATTATTGGTGGTTTGTTATTCGGTCTTTGGAGTAGCTTTATAGTTGATTTTAAGGCATTTGTTGGTTGTTTTACTTCATGAAGATCTCTTATCTCTTTTTGACCATCTCTTACGGTTTAGCATTTATACAGAGTTCCGTAAAATTCATCCAGAATAAAGTAGGCTTCAGAGGCTATTCCCAGAAAATTCAAATTATACATTATATTTCTCAGGTAAATATCTTTAATATATGATATTTTAATCAAAATCTTAAGAGTCATTTTGAGAAAATTAACATTTTCGAAAAAAGTTCCATCTAAAGGGTAGTTTGGGGTGAGGGAATTTTTCTCAAAATCTTCGTGTCGCATCCCTGGAAGATACTAAATTGAAATACTAAGTTTAGTATTTTACCGACTTTTCGTGTTTGAGTTATCGGTTCACAGACACACGGACACGCAGACACACACACACGGACCTTTTTGTAAAAATGTTTTTTTTTGGATACAGGGAACTCTAAAACACATATTTCCGGTGAAATCTCGGTATCGAGTTTTTGGGTGGAGTGCAATACCTTCTCTATACACTATGTACATAGTACGTGTGGAGAAAGTAAAAATGTATTTATGGGAGTAGCGTGTCTGCCTCACATTCAAGGGGTCGCGAATTCGAATCTCGGTTAGGTTGCGCTTGCCGGATAAGATTTCTTCGGGGTTTTCCCTTATCCTGCGAAGAAGAAGAAGAGTAAGAATGTCGAGTAACATTAAGCTCCATGGACCTCGAAACTATTTGATAATAATATCACCAATTTCATTCGTAATCGGGTTAAAGGGCGCTAAGCATAAAACAAAAAACAAAAACAAAAACAAAAAAATAAATAAAATAAAAAATAAATCACTTCATGCTAGTCATCATAAACATTGACTCAAATATATTAATACTTAGTTTCTTATAAGTAGAATAGAAATAGTGGAATATGCTAGGCTAAAGCGATGGTGAAATACTTTAAAAGCAATTGATATGCAAATGACTTTCATTTCGCTCTGTATAGTCAGATGTATAACAAAAGAAACAGGAGTGACAAACTCTCTGTTTGAAAAAAGTTTGAGTATTTCAAAATTGAGACCAATAACAAGGAATATCTCCGAAGTGGTTAGCTCTAGAAGAATACATATCACCTAAATTGTGTGTTTTAACGAAATCTACATTTTTACTTTCTCTACACGTACTATGTACATAGTGTATAGAGAAGGTATTGCATTCCACCCAAAAAATCAATACCGAGATTTCACCGGAAATACATGTTTTAGGACTCCCCAAATTAAAAAAAAAAGTATTTTCAGAAAAAGGTACGTGTACCGTTAAATACCAAACTGGGTATTTGAGTTTCGTATCTTCCAAGGATGCGACACGAAGGTTCTCAAGAGAGTCAATCCCCCACCCAAAATTATCCCTTACACGGTAAAACATTCCAAAATTTTGTTTTTCTTAAAAGTGACTAATGATTTTGATTAAAATACCACATATCAAAGCCATTTCCATCACTAATAAAATGTATATCTTGAATTTTCTGGGAAATGCTTCTGAAGACCTGCTTATTTTGGATGAATTTTGCTGAATTTTCCATAACCAGTAAACGGTAAGACTTACAACACAAAAAATGTAGATCTCGTTAAAATCAACAATCTATGTCATACACAGTTTTTTCGTAGAGTTTACCGTTTTCAAGATATTCCTTGTTTTTAGTTTCAGTTGTAAAGTACTAATACTTTTCTCAGACAGGAAGTGTCCCTTTTACTTTTATTCCACTCCTGGCCAAGCAAAAAAGCGTTTTGCAATGACATTCGCATAACGATAGCCTTTAAAATACTCGACTACCACTTTAGCGTAGCGCATTGCTTTAGTTCCCTACTACTTTTAAGGAACTAAGTAATAAGAGCATTCTACTAAACTTTATCTCGATTAGCATTGTGTAGAAAGAAGAATAAGCTTTTGTAAGAAGTTTGTTTGAAGAGCAGCTAGAGAAAGTCGTGTGAGTGTAACACATCAGATGTTTTGTGCAGAAACCTTCAGATTAGAGTTATGAAAAAGTAGTTCATATTGAAGAGAAGTTCACTGTGGACACAGTTAATTAGAAATATGCACATAATTTGCTGCGTAAAAATGTTTAATATATGGCAATTGAAACAACATTAGAACCATATTTGAGAAAATCAAATGTGCGAAATTTTCCCGAGTAAAGGATAGTTTGGGATGGGGTGATTTCCTTGAACAGCTCCGTGTTGCATTCCCGTATTGTTTAAATATCAAGTTTGGTATTTAAACAACTTTTCTTTTTTCAGTTATCGAGTTCATAAGCCACACACACACACACATACGGATCTTCTTCTAAAAGATTTTTACTTTCTCTAACTAGCATGTACAATGTACCTAGTGGAGAAAGGTATTGTATTGCAACCAAAAATTCGATGTCGAGATTTCATCGGAAATATATATTTTGGGGTCCCCTGAATCACAAAAAAAACATTTTTAGAAAAAGGTTCGTGTGTGTATCTGACAAATAAAATGTATATCTTGAATTTTCCGTGTGTCCCTGTGTCTTTGAACACGATAACTCAAAAACGAAAAGTCGGTAGAACACCCAACTTGATATTTTAATTTGGTATCCTCCAGGGATGCGAAGATTTTGAGAAAAATCACCCCACCGCAAACTACCATTTATATGGAACTTTTTTCGAAAATTTTGATTTTTTCATAAATAGCTCTAATGATTTTGATTAAAAGATCGTATATTAAAGATATTTACCTGACAAATAAAATATATATCTTGAACTTTTTGGGAATAGCCTCTGGAGAATAGCATATTCTGGATCAATTTTAGGAATTTTGCATAACTTCTAAACTGTAAGAGATGGACAAAAAATTACCACACAAAATTGTAGAGCACATTAAAATACACAATTTATGTTACGTACATTTTTTTCGTGGAGCTGATCGTTTTTTAGATATTCCTTGTTTTTTTGTTTCAGCTTTAAAAACTTATACTTTTCTCATACAGGAATTTGTCAACTCTCGTTCATACAAACAAAGAAACTTCAGTCACCTAGCAACCAGCTTTTGACTATCACTTTAACCTATGGTACTCCCTTATTTCGCTTCTAATTACAGGGAAGCAAGTAATAAGACTATTTTACCTAATTTGTTCTCAATTGGTATTAATCAAATAGAAGCACAAGCTTTTTAACAATAATTTGTTGCAGAGATGTAGAGAAAGTCATGTGAATGTAACACAACAGATTTTTGCTCTTTTAGTTATGCTGTTCACGGACACATGTACACATACACACAGACAGGCAACACTCACGGACCTTTTTCTACAAATCCGTTTTTGGATTCAGGTTCCTTAAAACATGTATTTCCACGTAAATCTCAGTATCAAACATTTGAATAGACTTCAATACTTCTCTGCGTATTTTTACTTTCTCTAGCCCCTATGTACAATGGGATAGAGAAGTATTGTATTCCACCCAAAAATTCGATACCGAGATTTCACCGGAAATACATGTTTTAGGACTCCCTGTATCCAAAAAAAGCATTTTCAGAAAAGGTCCGTGTGTGTCCATGTGTACGTGTATCTGTGTGTCTGTGAACACGATAACTGAAAAACGAAAAGTCGGTAAAATACCAGACTTGATATTTAAGTTTAATATCTTCCAGGGATGCGACACGAAGATTTTGAGAAAAATCCCCCCACCCACAACTACCCTTTACATGGAACTTTTTTCGAACATTTTGATTTTCTTAAAAATGGCTATAACGATTTTGATTAAAATATTGTATATTAAAGATATTTACCTAACAAATAAAATGCATATCTTGAATTTTCTGGGAATAGTTTCTGAACACCTGTTTATTCTGGATGAATTTTGCTTAATTTGGCATAACTAGTAAACCGTAAGAGATAGACAAAAACTTACTATACAAAAAATTTAGGTCTTGTTAAAATACACGAGTTATGTCATATATATTTTTCTCGTGGAGCTTACTGTTTTCGAGGTATTCATTGTTAGTTTCAGTTGTGAAGTACTTATACTTTTCTCAGATGGGAGTGTCCGTTTTTCTTTTGTTCTACTCCTGGCCAAGAAAAGAAGTGATTTGTAATTACAGTCGCATTACGAAAGCTTTTAAAACATTTGACTATTGGTTTAGTCTAGTGTATTCCCTTATTTTCTTCCTACTTATACGGAACTAAATAATAAGAACATTGCGCTAATGAGTACCACGATTAGCAAGGTGCAGAAAGAAGAAGAATCTTATGAAGAAGTTTGTAGAACAGCTAGAGAAAGTCATGTGAGTGTAACACATCAGATTTTTTACATATCTGATAAGCTAAATTCAATGCCTTCTATACCTTTTTTGCATACAAACCGTTTTTACAAAAAGTATACTTCTATCGACTGGTCAGCCACCGTGGTGTTATGGTTATCATGCTAACTTCATATACCGAATGTCCGATGGATTTTTGGGCGTAAAAATCCTTGGCATGGCTTCCTTCGGAAGGGGAGTAAAGCCGTTAGTCCCGTGTCGTAGATTTACAGCACGTAAAAGAACGTCGAGCCTGATAGAGAGGCCTCTGAGGAAAATTAAGCGGTCTTTCACGCCCAATTTAGAATGGGACGCTGAGAACCACAGTAGTTAAAGAGCGTCCATAAATAACACGCCATTTACATTTTTCAATCTACTGAATGCTGTTCTAGATAATCATTAGCAGAAATGGTCTTATTACTTGCTCCTTTGTAAGTAGAAGAGATAGAGGAGAATACACTAGGCTAAAGCAGGTCAAATCTTTTAAAAGCTATCGCAATGCGTTTGGCGTTGAAATTCGGTTCTCTTTGCATGACCAGAAGTAAAAGAAAAACGCATAGCAACTTCCAGTTTGAGGAAAAAATAAATATTTGAAAATTGAAACCAATAACAAGAAATATTTTGGAAATGGTGAGCAGTAAAACAAATATGCACAGAGCATAAATTGTGTGTATTGACGAGATCTACATTTTCTTGGGGATTACCAGATGCAAAATTATCCAGAATCTTCGGGCTTCAGAGGCGTTCCCAGGAAATTCAAGATATTATATTTTTCAAGTATAAAATATTTTAATTAAACTCATTCCAGCCATTTATAAGAAAATCAGAAGTTTCGAAACTACTACGAGAAAAGGTCAGTTTGGATGGGAGGATTTTCTTAAAAATCTTCTTGTCGCGTCCTTGGAAAAAGCAAACTTAAATATCCAGTTTTGTGTATAACCGATTTTTCGCTTTTGAGTTATGCTGTTCATAGACACATGGACAACCACGCGAGCGTGCCTTTTCAATTGTTTTTTCTTTTTTACTTTCTCTACACATACTATGTACATAATGTATAAAGAAGGTATTGTATTGCACCCAAAAATTAGATACCGAGATTTCACCGGAAATACTTGTTTTGGGTCCTCTGAATCCAAAAAAAAAAAGCGCGAGTGGGTATGTGTCGGGGAGGGCGTCTGTGAAGAGCATAGCTCTCAAAAACGAAAAGTCCGTTAGATACCAAACTAAGTTTAGTATCTTTCCCCAACCTCCAACTACCCTTTACATTGAAAAGTTTTGGAAATTTTTGATTTTCTCAAAAATAGTTCTTACGATTTTTATTAAAATATCGTATATTAAATATATTTACAAGACAAACAAAATGTGTATCTTGAGTTTTCTTGGAATAGCTTCTTATCTGGTAAACCTTAACAAATAGTCAAAAACTTATCGTACTAATTTGTATAGTTTGTTAAAACATACAGTTCATGTTATATAAACACTGCTTCGTGGAGGTGCCCGTTTTTTTGAGTTATTTCGTGTCAATGGTTTCAGCTTTAAAATACTTATACTTTTCTCATACGGGACTTTGTCGACTTCTGGCCATACAAACAAAGGCACTTCACCACATAGTAACTAGCTGTGAAATGATTTGACAATCATATTCTCTTACTTCCCATCTAATTACTAAGAAGCAAGTAAAAATACTATTTGTGCTATTTATTTTTATTTTTTATTTATTTATTTATTTTTTTTGTCGATTACCATGAAAGAAAAAGGAAGAATAAGGTTTTTAACAATATTTTTGCACAGCTTTAACAAGTCAAGTGGGTAAGACACATCAGATTTTTACTTTCTCTACATGTACCATGTACCTACATAGTGTATAGAGAAGGTATTGTAATGCACCCAAAAATTCGATACCGAGATTTCACAGGAAATACATGTTATAGTGAATCCAAAAAAGCATTTTTAGAAAAATGTACGTGTGTGTGTGTGTCTGTCTGTCTATCGGTCTGTGTGATGTGTGTAGCGTAGTTCAAAAATCAAGTCCCTGTAATGCCAAACCTGGTATTTAAGTTCAGCATCTACCAGGGATGTGACCCCAATATTTTCAATAAAATCCCCCCACCCCCAACTACCATTTACATGGAAAAATTTTTGAAAATGTTGATGGCTCAATAATGGCTCTAAGGATTTTGATTAAAATATTGTATATCAAGATGTTTACATGAGAAATAAAATGTATATCTTCAATTTTCTGGGAATAGCCTCTCAAGACATGGTTATTGTGGATTAATTTTGCAGAATTTTGCATTATTGGTAAACCGTAAGATATAGACAAAAACATACTATACAAAAATTGTAGAGCTCATTAAAACACACAATTTATATTATATACATTTTTAATCGTTGACCGTTTTTTTAGAAATTCCGTGTTTCTACAGTTTCAGCTTTAAGTGCTTATACTTTCTCATATGGGAACTTGTCACTCCTGGCCACGCAAAGAAATGGATATCAATCCCATAGCAGCCACATTTTAAAACATTTGACTGCCGGTTTAGCCTAGAGAATTCCCTTATTTCTGTTTTACTTATAAGGAGCTAAGTAATAAAGACAATTCTTACTCATGTTTATCTCTATTAGTATGAAGTGGATAGAAGAATAAGCTTTTTAACAATAATGTGTTAAAGAGAGGTAGAGAAATTCATGCGAATGGAACACATCAGCTATTTTTTTACTTTCTCTGCATACATTAAGTGCTTGATGTATAGACGAAGTATTATATTCAAAAAAATCGATAGCGACATTTCACCGGAAATACATGTTTTAGGACTCCCTGAATAAAAAAAAGCATTTTCAGAAAAGGATGTGTATGTGTGTGTGTCTGTCGTCTGTGTGTGGGAGCTCAAAAACAAAGGCCGTTAAATACCAAACTCGGTATTGAAGTTTAGCATCTTCCAAGGATTCGACACGAAGATTTTCAAGGAAATCCCTCCACCCCAAACTACCATTTACATGGGAAAATGTCCGAAAATATTTTTCTCAAAAATGGCTCTTAACAATTTTGATTAAAATACGTCGTATAAAAGCCATTTTCATCATAAATAATATGTATATCTTGAATTTTCTGTAAATAGCTTCTGAAAACTGTTCATTCTGCATGAATGTTGCTGATTTTTTCATAACCAGTAAATCGTAAGAGATAAACAAAAACTTACTACACTTAAAATATAGATCTCGTTAAAATACACAATTAATGTTATATACATTTTTCTTCGTGGAGTTTACCACTTTCGAGATATTGCTTGTTATTGGTTTCAGTTTTAAAATACTTATACATTTCTCATGCGGAAACTTTTCAACTTCTGCCCACGCAAAGAAACGGTTTTCAATTCTATAGCAACCACATTTTAAAACATTTGACTGTCACTTTAGCCTTTGTATTCTCTTATTTCCCTTCTATTACAAGTAACAAAGCAATGCGACTGTTTCTGCTAATATTTATCTCGATTAGCATGAAGTAGATAGAAAAATAAGCTTATTAACAATAATTTGTTACACAGATACAGCGAAAGCTATGTGAATGAAGCACATCAGGAGACTCTAACACATCAAATCTTGATATCGAATTTGTAGGGGGAATGCAATACCTTCTCCACATAAGTACAATGTACCTCTAGTAAGTAGAGAAAATACGCAAAACATCCGCAGGGCTACAATAGCTGCTGTAATTGCAAGCGTTTGTCTTTGACTCTATCATTTGGTGTACTTTTGGGAGCATTTTATCATTCACGTCTTTCTAGGAGTCTGTCCGTCTAAACTACCCTTATTTTGTACTGATTTGTATGTTAAGCTCATGCAAGTGGTACAATGTTAGGAGCCTCTCAGCTCTTGTACTGATTTCACACACTTGAAATATGTTGGCAAAATGCTGCATAAAATTCCTAACGTTGTATTTATGGTGATGCATGTGACATGGCCAAAAATTGAGAAAAATTGAAAATTTATTTTTATCATAAATTAATATTTTCATTTTCTCTACTTAGTACATTTTACTATACGTAGGGTAGGTATTGTAATTCACACAGAAATCCACTACCGAGATTTCACTGGAAATACACGGTTTAGCAAATACATGTTTTAATAAAACAAAAAAAGAACTGTCCCTGTGTGTGTGTGTGTGTGCGTGTGTGTGTATGTGTGTGTGTGTGTGTGTGTCGTGTCAGCGAACATGACAACTAGAAAACGAAAAGTCGATTAAATACCAAACTCAATACTTTAACAAATGTTTTTATTGGCTCATAATGTAGTAACAAATACAGTCTTAAATTCACTGCTGTAAATATTTCACTCAATGTTTCCATGAGTTTACAGCTGCACGCCATCCATGGCTCGCGCACCACTGCATGCTAACACTCCAGTCACCCAGACTCAATACAATTCACATGACTTTCTCTATATCCCTACAACAAATTATTCTTAAAAAGCTTATACTTCTATTTACTTAATGCTAATCAGAAAACATGAGCAGAAATAGTCTTATTATTTGCTTCCTTGTAAGTAGAAACGAAATAAGGAACTACCATAGGTTAAAATGATAGTCAAAAGCTGGTTGCTATGTCAATGAAGTTCCTTTGTTTATATGGATAGGAGTTGACAAGTTCCTGTATGAGAAAAGTATGCTTTTCGTAGCAGAAACCAAAAATAAGGAATGTCTCAAAAACGACGAACTCACGAAAAAAATGTATACAACATAAATTGTGTGTTTTAATGTGCTCTACATTTTTGTGTAGTAAGTTTTTGTCCATCTCTTACGGTTTAGCAGTTATTCAAAATTCAGTAAAATCCATCCAGAATAAACTACTCTTCAGAGGCTATTCCAAGAAAATTCAAGAAATACATTTTATTTGTCAGGTAAATATCTTTAATATACGAAATCTTAATCAAAATCGTTTTTGAGAAAATCAAGATTTTCGAAAAAAGTTCCATGTAAAGGGTAGTTTGGGGTAGAGGGATTTTTCTCAAAATCTTCGTGTCTCATCCCTGGAACACACTAAATTTAAATACCAAGTTTGGTATTTTACCGACTTTGCGTTTTTCAGTTATCGTGTTCACAGTCACACGGACACACGGACACACATTCACGGACCTTTTTGTGAAATTGCTTTTTTTGGATATTGAGGACCCTAAAACATATATTTCCGGTGAAATCTCGGTATCGAATTTTTAGGTGGAGTGCAATACCTTCTCTATACATCATGCACATAGTGCGTATAGAGAAAGTAAAAAACGACACGTACTGCACTCCTTTCTCCTTTTATAGCTAGAAAATGAAGTCGCGACCTTTCTGGAAACTTGTCGAAGATATTAGAAACCGAAGCTTGGAGAAGAATCGAGAGTGTGGTCCCTGAAGGTTATGTTACATTCTCTTCCATGTTGCATACGCGTTTCAGCTGCGATGACTAACATCCCAACCTCACCGCCACATACCGGAGAGAACATGAGAGAGGTCGCACACACGGACGTCATTGTCACAATATTCATCCACCAAGGGTACGACACGACGATTTTCCAGAACTTCTTCTCACCCCAAACTACCCTTTACATAAATAATTTTGAAAGTTTTGAAGTTCTCGAACTATTTTGATTAAAATACCGTATATTAACATACTCATGTGACAAATAAAATGTATTTCTCAAAATTTTTGGAATAGCCTCTGAAGACCTATTCATTCTCAATGACTTTTGCATAACAGGTAAAAGTAAGAAATAAAAGGTTACTGACAAAAAATCTGATCCATTCACATGACTTTCTCTGTATCAAATTCATTATTCTTTATAAATTTATTCTTCCATTTCATGCTAATCGAATAAACATTAGCAGACACTGTTTTATTACTTACTTCCTTAAAAGTAGGAGGGAAATAAGGGAATACACTAGACTAAACCGACAGTGCTTTAAAAGTGGTTGCTATGGGATTGAAATCCGTTTCATCGCCTGGCCAGGAGTTACAAGTATAAGTATTTTAAAACTGAAACCAGTAACAAGGAATATCTCAAGAACGGTCAACTCCATGCAAAAAAAAAGTATATAACATAAGTGTGTGTTTTAATGTAATTTTCATTTTTACTTTCTCCATACGCACTATGTACATAGTGTATAGAGAAAGTATTGCACTCCACCAAAAATTCGATACCGAGATTTCACCGGAAATATATGTTTTAGGGTCCCCAATATCTAAAAAAAAGCATTTTCACAAAAAGGTACGTGTGTGTGTGTGTGTGTGTGTGTGTGTGTGTGTGTGTGTCCGTGTGTCTGTGAACACGATAACTCAAAAACGAAAAGCAGGTAAAATACCAAACTTGGTATTTAAGTTTAGTATCTTCCAGGGATGCAACACTAAGATTTTGAGAAAAATACCCCCACCCCCAACTACCCTTTACATGGAACTTTTTTCGAAATTTTTGATTTTCTCAAAAATGGCTCTAACGATTTTGATTAAAATTTCGGATATTAAACATATTTACCTGGCAAACGAAATGTATATCTTGAATTTTCTGGGAATAGCCTCTGAAGAGTAGTTTATTCTGGATGAATTTTACTAAATTTTGAATGACTGCTAAACCGTAAGAGATGGACAAAAACTTACTGCACAAAAAATTTAGAGCACTTTAAAACACACAATTTATGTTATATACATTTTTTCATGGAGTTGGTCGTTTTTGTGACATTCCTTATTTTTGGTTTCTGCTATGAAAAACGTATACTTTTCTCATACAGGAACTTGTCAACTCCTATCCATATAAACAAAGGAACTTCATTGACCTAGCAACCAGCTTTTGACTATCACTTTAACCTACGGTTGTCCCTTATTTCGCTTCTACTTACAAGGAAGCGAGTAATAAGACTATTTCTGCTAATTTTTTCTGATTAGCATAAAGTAAATAGAAGTATAAGCTTTTTAAGTATTATTTGTTGCAGGGATATGGAGAAAGTCATGTGAATGGTACACATCATATTTTTATGTAGTAAGTTTTTATCTATCTCTTACGGTTTACTAGTAATGCTAAATTAAACAAAATTCATCCAGAATAAACCGGTCTTGAATAGCCATTCCCAGAAAAGTCAAGATATACATTTTATTTGTGCTACAAACGACTTTAATATATGGTGTTTTAATAAAAACCGTTAGACAAACTTTTGAAAATCAATATTTTCGAAAATTTTTCCATACAAAAGGAAGTTTGAGGGGGGGGATTTTCTTGAGCATCTTCGTGTCGCACACAAAGAAACGCATTTCAATCCCATAGGAATCACATTTTAAAACATTCGACTTTCGGTTTAGTGTAGCGCATTCCCTAATTTCCCTCCTACTAATAAGAAACTAAGTAATACGACCGTTTCTGCTAATGTTTATCTCGATTAAAATGAAGTAGATAGAATAATTAGCAACAATTTGCTATAGAGATATGGAGAAAGTCATGTGAATGGAACACATCAAATGTTTTCCAATAATTTTCCAGACTCAAAATGTACCCCATGCAATGTTTCACTAATTTATTTCAAAATTGATGTGTTAACTTATTTACCGGAAAACTGGAATTTTAATAGGAATATTTTAAAAAGTATCACGTGGTATAATAACAGGTGTAAATTTCAATAAAATATGTTCAATTCTGTGTATTTTTACAATTCCACAGTTGCATCAACTTATGTGACTTTTGTGCTGAACCATATGCAGTAGCAGTTGGATCTAATTTTGGAAAGGGACAATTAAGTTTATAGTTATCTGCTTTACAATTAGAGTACCATGTTATTTCAGGAAATCTGCTCGTGTTAATTCTCAAAGGAAGAATTTAATTGACTTGAGTATTATTTATAGACGTTCTTTAACTGCTGTGGTTCTGAGCGTCCTATTCTATATTGGGCGTGAAACACCGCTTAATGATACTCAAAGACCTCTTTATCAGGTCCTAAACGTATAACATAGAACCGATGGCTTTTCTTCCCCTCCGAAGGAACTCATACAAAGATTTTTAGTGCGAAAAAAAATCTATCGCCCTCCGCTGTATTTGAACCCGGACCTTGGGAACTAGAACGTAGCGAGTTACTCCCAGACCACGGAGGATGACGTCGAAGAAACAGAGAACACGCGAAAGTTAGGAATGCACAAAATAAACTCAGATGAAAATAACGCTGAAAGGCTTGGTTTGCTTCCACAGAGTACTTATTCAAAGAGCGTGGAAATAATCCAAAATGTACGAATGACCCCGAATATTAACGGATTTAGTTGTATTAGGCTTACATAAACTTCTGTGACGTCACTGAAGTAAGCTCTTGTCTTGTTTCACTAGAATAAAGAATGGCCACATATACAAGCTGCTTAATATGAGATTAGACTGAAATTTGGTTATCTTTATATGAACAAAAGCAAAACAAACAAACAAACAAACGAAAAATGAGTTCTCGTTTGAGAAAAGTTTAATAGTGCAAGATTTACACCAATTAGTTGAAATATCTCGGGAAAGGTTTTCGGTCTGTTTGCTCAGTTGCTTGGGCATTGTTTTTCTGAACCCAGGATCATCGGTTGAACAGCGTCTCAGACTGATGATTTTTAATTGTGCTAAAAAGTGATGAACACGAATCAATAGATGTAAGGGCATGTAAAAGAACTCCTGTAATACGAAATTCCGGCTCGCCGGTGGCGTTGATATCATCCAGTAAATTGCAGCGTTGTTGACAAATAAATAATCGGCCAAAACCAAATGAATTTGTTATAAATTCTTTGCTAAAACAGATCTAATTGTTTTCCCTTGTATGGATATATACAGTAAAATGGCTGTTACTTATTCTGCAGAACCTATTCTTACAAAATCTTATTCCTCTATGTACTTCATGCTAATCAAGATAAACATTAGCAGAAATTGTGTTATTAGTTGTAAGTAGAAGGAAAAAGGGAATACACTAAGTTAAAGCAATGTGATTGAAACTCGGTTATTTTTGTATAGCCAGAAGTAAAACAAAAGAAACAACAATTGCAAATTCCCGCTTGGGAGAAACTTATTTCTTGTGTGCTAAGTTTGTCTATCTCATACAGATTGCCAGTTCAGCAAAAGTCTTTCAGATTTAAGCTATACATATTATTTGTCAAGCAAGTATCTTTAATATACGATATTTTTGTCGAAATCATTAGAGCTACTTTTGAGAAAATCAAAATATTTGAAATTTGTTCCATATTAAGGATAGTTCGCGAATTTTCAGAAAATCTTCGTGTCGCATCCTTGGAAGATACTTAACTTAAAATGCCAAGTTTGGTATTTAACCACCTTTTCGTTTTTGGTTTATCACGTTCACAGACATACGGACACACACGGATCCTTTTCTACAATTTATATATATATATATATACCTTAAGTCTTGTGTATTTCCAGTAAAATTACAGTATAGAATTTTGGGGCCAATGCAATTTCCTATCCTCTATGTACTTGTTAGATAGGTAGACAGATAATTATTACATCTTTAAGTTACAAACTTCATGCATAGCTACTTTCCTGGCATTGCTGAACTTGGTATCATGTACAGTTAACACTCTGATTATTTATCCCTCTAATTGTACATTTTTATCCCTAGCAACTCAACCTATTTATCTATTTTATAGCTTATAACCCCATAAATTTTATGATTATTATCCTCTTTCTTTGGTCATTTTCCTCCCCCATTTCTCTCTACTAGTTGTTTCGGAAATGCATTCTTATTGTTTCCAAAAAGTTTTAGGTACACTATCTCTGTGGTAACTACTCCCAGCTTTTATTCCATATTTTTACTTTCTCTATACTTACTATGTACATAGTATATAGAGAAGGTATTGTAATGCACCAAAAAAGTCGATACTGAAATTTCACCGGAAATACATGTTTTGAGTTCTCCTGAATCAAAAAAAAAGCATTTTGGAAGCATGTCCATGTGTGTGTGTGTGTGTGTGTGTGTGTGTGTGTGTGTGTGTGGGCAGCATAGCTTAAAAACGAAACGACCGTTAAATACCAAACTTGGCACTTAAGTTTGGTATCTTCCAAGGATGCGACTCGAAAATTTTCAATAAAGTTCCCCAATCCCAAGCTACCCTTTACATAGTGTATAGAGAAGGTATTGCACTCCACCAAAAAATTCGATGCCGAGATTTCACCGCAAGTATATGTTTTAGAGTCCCCTGTATCCAAAAAATGTATTTTCAGAAAAAGGGCCGTGTGTGTGGGTCCGTGTGCCTGTGTCCGTGTGTCTATGAACACGATAACTCAAAAACGAAAAGTCGGTAAAATACCAAGCTTGGTATTTACGTTTAGTATCTTCCAGGGATGCGATACGAAGATTTTGAGAAAAATCCTTTCACCCCAAACTACCCATTATATGGAACATTTTTCGAAACATTTTAATTTTCTCAAAAATTGCTCTAAAGATTTTGATTAAAATATCGTATATTAAAGATATATGCCTGAGAAATAAAATGTATATTTTGAATTATCTGGGAATAGCCTCTGAAGACTGCTTTATTCTGGATGAATTTTACGGAATTTTGAATAACTGCTAAATCGTAAGAGCTGGACAAAACCTTAGTACACAAAAATGTAGAGCAAGTTAAAACACACAATTTATGTTATATACATTTTTTTCGTGGAGTTGGTCGTTTTTGAGACATTCCTTGTTTTTGGTTTCTGCTATTAAAAAGCATACTTTTCTCATACAGGAATTTGTCAACTGCTGTCCATACAAACAACGGAACTTCAGTCACTTAGCAAACAGCTTTTTACTATCACATTAACCTGTGCTACTCCCTTATTTCGCTTCTACTAACAAGGAAGCAAGCAATAAGACTATTTCTGCTAATTTTTTTCTGATTAACATGAAGTAAATAGAAGTATAAGCTTTTTAACAATAATTTGTTGCAGAGATGTAGAGAAAGTTATGTAAATGGAACACATCAGATTATTTTTAATGAGTAGCCATTTGCAGTTATTTCTTTGTCAACGACACCGTGAATTCCCAGGGTCATATGGGCACCGCTATGTGCTGGAATTTTGTTCCATAGGAGCTCTTTTACATGTCAATAAATCTACCAACATGGGGCTGTCACTGTTAAGCACACTTATGAACCATCGGTTTGGGTTGGGGTTGAACCCGCGAGCTTCTGAATCAGCACCTAACCAACTGAGGCACCAAGAACGACAACCATATCCAAGATATTCCTGCATTACTGTAAATTTACTAATACTTCAACTTTTCTCAAACTGGTAGTTGTCATTCATTTTTTCTTACTTTTGGTCATATAAAGAGAACCAAATTTCAATATAATCGCATAGCGCCCAACTTTTGAGTTGTTGTAAGATTTGATAATCGCTTTAGCCTATAGTAAATTCTAAGAGTACTAAAGCATGTAGTCCGCTAGACTGTGCCATGCAATGGGGTCATTTGCCAATATTTTGTTATTTCCACGCTATTTGAATAAATGTTCTACAGAAGCGAGCCATGCTTTTAATGCTTCATCTTTGTTTATTTTGCACTTCATAATTTTTGCGTGTTCTCTCTTCCTTCGACAATTCACATGAACAGGTGTTAAACACGTGGTAAATAATTTTCCGTTCTTTATAACCAAAATATTATGTTATGGAGAAAGTCGACCACTGTATTGGGTACTATTTAAATAAACTTAATAATAAGAGATTAAACGCAGAATTTAACTTTCGCCTACGTCTCCCATTGCAGCTTCTAGTCTTTGCCTCCATTGTTGTGAACTGCAGCTTGACGTCGTTTTACTTCTACTTCCGCCGAGATGAATTTACGAAGTTGTTCCCTTGGATCCATCTCTTGGATTTGATTTACCTCACAGACTTCGTTCTCGCTGCCATCGCAACCTACACGAAAACATGGCGCCGCTTCTTTAAGGTAAAACACATAGTTCTAACTACTGAGTGATCAGCATCTTTCTAATGGCAGATAGCGGTAGGTAGGAATACATTTAAAACACGTGTGAAATTTCGTTAGTGCTTCCCAAAAGGCTACATCATGATGCCTTTACATAGCCATTTTCTTTATCATATCACAGCTAGAGGTTTTCAACACCCAAAGTTCACTCAGTGTATATATTGTTAACAATGTCTTACTCTACAATTATTTAATAAAAAGAACGTTAAAAGAGTATAACATACCACATCACAGCTGAAACAACTACTTACATCAGGTTTTTGTTTTGTGTGTTTGTTTTTCTTTTCTTTTTTTTTAATTCAATGTTATACTGGGTGATCAGCATAGAGCAGAACAGGTTTCGGGGTTCTTAGCCGGCCGTCGGGGTTGCTTGCTAAGCGCGCTGAACATGTGGCAGCACGTCCGCAGTAAATATACTTCGGTTATTTCTACAAAGAAGAAAGAAGTAAACACTTAAAAGTAAAGGTACTCACATATATCGAGCGAAGACATGATATTCAAGCTCTTCTGGCACCTGCTTAGAAAGTTGGACATTTCACGCTACAGTTCCCTGTGAGAAATGGCAGTCGTTCTCCGTAGTCTAGGGGTAATGTGCCAGCCTCTGCTTCCCAAGGGCGAAGCATTTTCAAATCCTTAGCTTGGCTTCATCCGGAAGGGAAATAAGGCCTTTGGTCCCAAGTACGACACGTTAAAGAACCTCAAGCCTGATAAAGAGGCCTTTTAGCGGTCTTTCATGCCCCAATGGGACGCTGAGAAGCTCAGCAGTTAAAAAGCGCCCATAAATAAATCTCATTTCATTTTGGGAAATGGCAACAATTTCTTGAGGAATGTTGTTTTCAAAGTATTCTAAAATGTGTGGATTTGTTCTGTAATCTTTAATACGCACTATATTGCATCAGATAACAAACGCGTGCCATGTTGGCAAGACCTCAACTCACACTAAAGCCTCACGTTTCACCGCCGCATAAGTGTCACCTGTTCTGCTCTATGCTAATCACCCAATATAACCTAGAATAAACAAACAAGAAAACTTGGGGTAAATAAGTTGTTTCAGCTATGATACGTAATACTCTTCCAAGTACTTTTTAATTTAATAATTGTAGAGTAAGAAGTTCTTCACAATAAATACACTGAAAGAACTTTTGGGTGCTGAGAGCCTCTGGCTCTGATATGATATAAAAATGGGTATGTTAAACCATCATGATGTAACCTTTTGGGAAGCACGAGCGAAGTTTCACGGCGAATTTTAAATGGCTTATCTGCCATTATAAAGATGCCCAGATTATGAGATATATAGTTTATAATTTTGTTATACTTATAAATCGAATGTTTTGCTCCTTAGGGAACAGTGCTACTTTTCAAAAACTAAAATTACACACATTAACAAGAGTAAAACAATATGCCACATTGATAGATAGTAACACAATATGCACTCTTCTATTTGTTGCATAAAATATACTGATATTTAAAAAGTACAATCTACAGTGTGTCCGTAAAAATTCGTCATACTTTTAACTGGCTTGTGCCGTTTTGGATATTCGTATTTGAGTGAAGTTGCTGGCATTCGAAAGAAAAGCGCAGATATTTTTTTTATACCTCGTAGACATTGAAAGAAACACTAAATACTTTTACTATACATCATAGACATTTAATGAGGCTCTCATGAGCGACAACAGACAACAACGCGATATTTCCAATCACGCTCCAACATATCTGATGACCAGAGCTAGCAAGTTCGTACCGTTTGCCGTTCCGCAATATAGGTTGCGACCAGCCATCTCGTCGCATCAAAACAAGTCATACATTAAGAACGCTCAGTGGTGAGGTAAACAAACCTGTTGTCAAGTAAACAGTACTGTTTCCAGAGAACAAAAAAGAACTCACGAGACATTCGTTAATCACACCTATTTAGATAATTAATTATATACAATATACAGAGTGTTACATATATTAGGCTCCCTCTGACTCATTTCCTTCTTTACATATGTACATTATGAAAACACCCAAGTAGTTATAACACGGATTGTAGTATTTACTGATCAAATGTAAAATAATATTCCAATAATAAACGTAAGTTTTTAAATATCATAAGATTCTTATTAGGTAAAAACTAAACCAGGAATTAAATTAAATCTTTACTCAATTACAGCCCTATTACTGAAAACAATAATGTACTTCTGAAGTCTTTCAAGTGAAAAATCTATTCTACGTTCCGACAAACAAGATTTGTAATGCAAAAAAGTTCATTTCACTCGCATGACGTAATCGAAGCATATTTGAAATATGTTATCAGCTCCCTATCAGCATCACCAAGCAAGTAGCATTTGTTGGAATCTAAAAGTGCAGCTTGTATGCGATATATCATACTGAACTCTGCATTCTCTTCAATTACACTCTTCATTTTCATTTTTATTTCAGGTAGGATGGTCGTGATTTGCCCGATCCGTCTTGACAGTTCTTGTACATGCCGCACAGACTCAGTTCAGCTCTATACCTTTGGACTGTAACAGTGTGCTAGTTGAGTGTGCACGCTTTGAACGAATTTGCAACCACTAATATATTTCTGCGAGGTTGTTCTGTTATTATACGTTTGACAGCTTGTATCCTAGAGAACGGCCATCGGTTTCTATATAAGTATAAGAAAAAGTACACTGCTAGAAAACTTACAAACAAATTAATTTGGCTCACATTTGAACAGAACAAAGATGCTATTCCAACGCCTTCCTTGCTACCGACGTGATTCTTTGTTATGCAGTAATAGCTGTTTTGTAATAATGGGTTGCACTCTACGCTGACCTTTGCTCATGCAAGTAGCGCCGCATTGTATTGCCAAGTCTGGCCGCTCTTACTCTGCATAAGGAAATTGGTACGAACTTCCTAGCTCTGCTGATGACATATCCCCAACATATCTGGATGACAGCATTGATACGAAGTTGCACTTCTTGCAGGTTTTGAGTCAATGGGTGAACATACACACAATCCTTTATGTAACCCCCCCCTCAAAAAAAAGTCACATATCGTCAAGACAGGCGACCTCGGAATCACTTGTAGGGAAGAATTTATCATCTCCGGCACGTCCAAGCCACTTAATCAGATGTTCCCGAAAGTGAAAATACCAGAGAGGAGGTGCTCCATTTTGTGGTAAAATAAACTCGTTGCTATCTTTTTCCAATTATGGAAATAACCATACAGTGAGCATGTCAAGATAAGTTGGACCTTTGACAATAGCCTCTGGAAAGCAAAATGGAGTCATAGACTTGACATTTCGATAAGCACAAAAGACATTCGCATTAGGAGTCTCTCTTTCAACTTCCAAAATGGCATGTGAATTCTGATTCCCTCAAATCATAACATTACGCCTGTTCACTTTTCCAGTAACATGTAATGTTGCCTAATCATTAAAATTATTTTTCTGCCAGATTTTCAGTATTCTCCATTAGTACAAATAATGCAGGGTCATCAAGTTTCAGTCGCCCTCCGTGGTGTAATGGTTGCCATGACTTCATATACCCAAGGTCACGGGACGATGGATTTTTTCGGGCGTAAAAATCCTTAGCATGGCTTCCTTCGGAAGGGAAGTAAAGCCGTTGGTCCCATGTCGTAGATTTACGGCACGTAAAAGAACCTCAAGCCTGATTGAGAGGCCTCTGAGCAAAATTAAGCGGCCTTTAACGCCCAATTTAGAATGGGACGCTGAGAACCACAGCAGTTAAAGAGCGCCCATAAATAACACAACATTTACATTTCATCAAGTTTCAAGTTATGCACTAATTGCAGTTTGTAGGGATTAATTTAGTCACGTACATAGAATCTTAGATTTGGTGTAGAGATGCTAGACTAGACTAAACACTAACTAGAACGAACAAATGCCTCCTGCACTTACTCTACCACTCCTGCATTGACAGATGATCTGTCTGAATGGCCTTTCATTTAATTAATTCGGCCACGATCCACAAAATCACGGTTCCACTTCAAAATTAACACATGTGTAGCAGCTGAGGTTGAAACCTTCGCCTAAAAGCACACTGAACCTGCGCCAGATTCTCCATACTATGATATTCCAAACACAGAACTGAGCTCTTGTAGGTTCGCCATAACTCCTTAAAACTTCTTTTTTCTTTAATATAACATACATTTACAAGCAAAAATTCACATTTAACCAGCCTGCTAAATATCCTATACTAATCCCATACCCACTTATCACAAACGTGAGCTAATTTAGTTTCGGGGTTTGATTCCCACGATCCCGTCTGTTATTGTTCATTGTTGACATGCACAAAAATATTCAGTTCTTCTTTCGAATGTCACCAATTTCACTTAAATACAACCATACAACTTTCCAACGTGGTACCAGTTTGGAGTAAAACAGTATTTTTATGGACACAAAATATTTCACAATTTACCTCTATTGGTCAAAATAATTCCTAGTTTCTCGAGTAAGCTTAACCGCAGTAAAACACTGTGATACCCCTTTTGTGAGCCGCGTGTGTGTGTATGTGTGTGCGTGTGTGCGTATGTGTGTGCGTGCGTGTGTGTTTGTGTGTGTGCGTTCATGTGTGTGTGTGTTTCTGTGTGCGTGCTTGTGTGTGTTTGTATGCGTGTGTTTGCGCGCGCGCGTGTGTGTGTTTTGAAATAGATAAGGAGCATCTTATGCACAGAGATTTGATATATAAAATAATGAAAGAAGTTGACTTACTCAAGAAAGTAACAATAGAAATCCCAAATACGAAGAAAGAAGTAAAAATGCAATTGGTACACAAGATGGATATATAAAGAGAATACCCAACACAATGAATTTTATACCTGAAATAATAGATGGACTCACAGAGAAAGCAAAAGAAAGAGAAGTCAAAGAGACAATTGATATAGGTAATAACTCCATGGCACGACAGCTCACGGGGAACCTTGGCCTACCGCCCGGCCGCTGCATCCCCCATCTCGGTCCACTACAGACGTCATGGATGGGGTGCAGTATTGGAGGGTGAGACGTGGTCAGCGCCTCGAGCCCCCTGGCCGGTTAATGCGGTCCTCGTGACCTGGAGCCGCTACTTCTCAATCAAGTAGCTTCTCAATTGGCCCCCCCCCCCCAGGGACCTTACGAGGCTGAGTGCACCCCGGGCTAGGTCTCCCCACGCCGGTATTGGAGATCGAACCCAGGTCTCCCGCTTGGTAAGCAGCTGCGCTACCACCGCGCTAAGGAGATGACCAATTGATATAGGTACCCAGACTATAAACAAACAAATGATAGAGAGACAAAAGCTAATAGACGAGACAAATAATGAACTAGGAAGGAATATGAATGAATAAGCACTAAAGAAATAACAAATATCAATTGGCCAAGAGGGGTGTTTAAACGGTGCCAATTGATAAAAGTAGAAGTGTTATTGAAGGAAGATGAAGATCTAATTATCATCACTAAAGAGGCAGATGATAAAGAAGGAAAGATAATGAATAAGATTCGGTATATAAACCCCCAAACACAAAAGTTAATGGATGAAGACTAATTAAACGTGGGAAAGGTGATTTGTAGTATAACATCTAATGAACAATAGGAGATGACCTTGAGGGCAAGAACAGCAAGCTATTTATCTACGCTATTGCCACTGAAGATGGATGAAGGATAATTGAAGACAAGATAAATCTAATGACAAATTTAGAAAATACCTTGAACATCATTAAGGAAAACGCAAGAACAAATACATGTATAACCACAAAACAGGTAGAAGAAGGAAGCGTAATGAAAGTATTGGAATACTTTGGTAGAAAATGAGATATCGAAATACCAATGTACAACACTAAAGAAAGAGAATATGTTACTCAAGACAGTCAGAAGGAGGAAGTTAAAAAAAGCAAAGCAAAAAATGAGGATTCGATGATTCTGAAGCCTGCAGGGGAGAAGACTTATGCGGATATCATTAAAAATGTTAAACAAAATGTAAACATCAAAGGTGTAATTATAAACTAGAAGAGCAAGAACAAAGACGGGGTGCCCAATTAAAAATTAAAGGAAACAATGCAACCGAAAGACAGCAATTTCAAGAGTTGCTAACAGCAAAATTAGCAAATATCGCAGAAGTTCAAGTGAAAACAACAAATCTAACAGTTATGATTTTAAATATTTACGAGACTGTACAGGAAGAGGAAATTAAAGAAGTGGTGAAACAAGACTGCGATCAAATTAAGAAATGTTTAACCTGAAAGTGACAGAAAAAGCCAATGCTCAAGGCGTAAAGTATGCCCTCGTAAATATTAACACAGAGGCTGCCAATGGACTAATAAATAAGAGAAGAATAGGACATGGCTGGGATAGATGGAGGGTTAAAGCTACAATGTCCTAAAAAGATGCTACAAATGTCATAAAGTAGGTCACAAGATAAATAATTGCCCAAAGTAAACAATAGAGCTAATATGTCATAATTTGGTGAAGCAGGACATAAAATTAAAGATTCTAGAAATAAAACTACATGTTATCTATACCAATTAAAGGAAGAAAACACGAAGTTAATACAAACAAACCTTGATAGGAGTAAACAAGCCATGGATCTTCTGATGCATAAATGCACAGTATATGAAGTGGACTTAGCAATAATTGCTGAATCAAATAGAAATATGGCAAAGCTTAATCCATTATGGATAATAGATGAATTAATAGACGCCGCTATCTATATACCAGCAACTGGTTTAAACGTACGAAATACAGGGAAAGGAACAGGATACATATAGGTGGAAATAGGCGAAATTATTATTCATTCATGTTATGTTTCTCCCACAGCGAATGAGGAACAACTCCAACATTAATCTAACAAAATACAATGCAGCATCGAACGGCGAGGGTAAATTAAGAAAAACTTGCTTATTGGAGGAGACTTTAATGCAAAAGCATTTTGTTGGGGAAGATAAAAAAGGAAGCACTCTGGCGGAGTGGATAAACGAAATCGATTATAATATATTAAATGATGGACAAGACCTTTGAAAGGAATAATGGATCGTCATACACAGAAGTTACAATATGTTCAACAGAAATAGGAAAATTGGTTCACAATTGGCACGTGGATGATAAAAATTTAAGCTATCATAAGAATATATATTGAATTACAAAAACAAAGTTTTGAAGAAATGAAGCCATCAAATAAATAAATGAAAGGATGGAGGTATAAAACAGAGAATAAAGATGCATTGCTTATAAAGGTGGAAGAACGACTTGAATGTTTAAGAACTATACAAGTGAATTAAAGCATTTAATCGAAAGTGCATGTGGCCATTCGCTTAATAAGAAAAACGGCTACCGGAAACATAAGGCAGGAAATTGGTGGAAGGATAACATTGCTCGATTAAGAATAATAAGTACAGAGGCAAGAAAAAAAGTGAGAAGAGCGAATTGTAAAACGAATTTAGATGAACATGAGAAGTATGAAATACAAAACCAATATTGAGAGCGTAGAAAGGCCATAAAATATGCTATAAAACTAGCAAAAAAGAAGACATGGGACCAAATATGTACCCATATTGATGCAGACACATGGGGCCTTGGATACAAAATAGCTGCAGGTGCAAGATCACCATTGCAAACCACAGATGAAGAGTAGCTAAAAATGTCAAAAACATTCTTTCTAGAACATAAAATAAAAGCATGGCCAAAGATAATCATATGCAGTGAAGAAATACTTCTATGCGATAAAAAGGAAATAGTAGAGGCTGTACATCGTATTAAAGCAGGGAAAGCAGCGGGACCACATGGAATCTCCCCAGAAGTACTAAAAGCTATTGCGGGACATGTTCCAGATATATTTGTAAATACAATAAATTGACTATTTCTAAAGGGAAATTTCTGCATAGAATGGCAAAAACGAAAAAAAAAAAAAAAAAAAAAAAAAGCAAATGGTACTAAAGCATATAGAGCGTTGTGTCTGTATTAACGTTTTAGGAGAAGTTCTTGGAAGGATAATTAATAAACTCCTCATACTGTTACTTACTACCACTGCTACCACAGTTACCATTAGTCAGTAATTGTATCACTACTACTACTAGTACTACTACTACTACTACTACTACTACTACTACTACTACTACTACTACTACTATTACTATTGCTACTACTGTTACAACAACCACTAGCATTACTGCTACCACTGTTACTACAACTACTAGCATTACTACTACTACTACTACTACTACTACTACTACTATTACTACTACTACTACTACTACTATTACTACTACTACTACTATTACTACTACTACTACTACTACTATTACTACTACTACTACTATTACTACTACTACTACTATTACTACTACTATTACTACTACTACTACTATTACTACTACTACTACTATTACTACTACTACTACTACTACTACTACTACTATTACTACTACTACTACTACTACTACTACTACTACTACTACTACTACTACTACTACTACTACTATTACTGTTGCTACTACTGTTACAACAACCACTAGCATTACTGCTACTACTGTTACTACAACTACTAGCATTACTG
>CM060885.1:12770000-12875000 GCA_030762935.1 Hymenopus coronatus | reverse complement strand
GCAACTATTACTACCACTACTACTATTACTACTACTATCACTACTACTATTACTACTGCAACTATTACTACCACTACTACTATCACTACTACTACCACTGCTACTATTACTACTACTACTACTACTACCACTACTACCACTACTACTATTACTACTACTACCACTACTACTATCACTACTACTATCACTACTACTATTGCTACTGCAACTATTACTACCACTACTACTATAACTACTACTATTACTACTGCAACTATTACTACTATTACTACTGCTATAACTACTACTATTACTACAGCAACTATTACAACCACTACTACTATTACTACTACTATAGCTACTACTATTGCTACTGCAACTATTACTACCACTACTACTATAACTACTACTATTACTACTGCAACTATTACTACTACTATTACTACTGTAACTATTACTACTACTATTACTACTGCAACTATTACTACTACTATTACTACTGCTATAACTACTACTATTACTACAGCAACTATTACAACCACTACTACTATTACTACTACTATAGCTACTACTATTGCTACTGCAACTATTACTACCACTACTACTATAACTACTACTATTACTACTGCAACTATTACTACTATTACTACTGCTATAACTACTACTATTACTACAGCAACTATTACAACCACTACTACTATTACTACTACTATAGCTACTACTATTACTACTGCAACTATTACTACCACTACTACTATTACTACTACTATTATTACTGCAACTATTACTACCACTACTATTACTACTGCAACTATTACTACCACTACTACTATGACTACTACTATTACTACTGCAACTATTACTACCACTACTACTATTACTACTACTATTACTACTACTATAACTGCAACTATTACTACCACTACTACTAATATTACTACTATAACTACTACTATAACTACTACTATTACTACTGCAACTATTACTACCACTACTACTATTACTACTACTATAACTACTACTATTACTACTGCAACTATTACTACCACTACTATTATTACTACTACTATTACTACTGCTACTCTACAATCCAGGCCATTAAAGCTGTTCAAAAATTAAAGATGACGGTAAAGAAAATTGGGTAGCCGCAATCACACTGGATGTGAAAAATGCTTTCAACAGTGCAACTTGGAGTATTATCATTCAAGAGCTCCAAAGAAAAAAGATTTGATCATATTTAGTAAATATAATACGAGAGTACCTCAACTCAAGATACATAACGCTAAGTAATAAGAAACAAGTACAGGTTACTGCAGGAGTACCCCAAGGCTCGGTCCTGGGTCCTACATTGTGGAATATTTTATACGATACGGCGTATTGCGGCTAAAACTACCGACAGGAGCTTATACGTTGGGATTTGCAGATGATTTAGTGTTAGTCACTACAGCTGCCGACGCAGAAGAATTAATGTTTAAGGCAGATGAATCCCTTATACGCATAGACAGGTGGATGAAAGCCAACAAATTAATTCTTGAGCCACAGAAAACGGAAGCGGTGATCCTAAAAGGGCCAAGAAAACAGCCAGATATGAGTTTCAGGATAGGCAATAATGATATTAAGCCAAAAAAGTCAGTGAGATATCTCTGTGTCATATTGGGTGATGGTGGAAGTTTTGGTGAGCACGTTGGAACAATCATCAAGAAGGCCGAAGAGAGAACAGCGGCACTGAGTAGACTAATGCCGAATATTGGGGGCCCAAGAACTGCAAAAAGGCAAATTTTATGTAGCGCAATCTATTTTATGCTGTTATATGCCGCCTCAATATGGCACACTGCATTAAGAAAAGAAGTGTACCGAAACCAACTGGCCAGAGTACAGCGGAAATTATTATTAAGGGTGGTAAATGGGTATCAAACCATATCGACCAAAGCCCAACAGGTCACTTCAGGAGCAGTACCCATAGATCTGTTAGTAAAAGAGAGAAATATCTCAGAAGAAAAATTGGTTCCACTAATGCAGACAAAAGAAATATAACACAACAAATCATAGAAGAGTGGCAAGTGCGGTGGCTTGAGACCATGGAAGTGGCACAATGGACGAAGAAAATTATCCCAGATATTAATATGTGGCTATTATGCAAGCACAGATCATTAGATTATTTCATGACGCAGGAACTATCTGGTCATGAAAGATTTAGGTACTACGCAAAACAAATGGGGAAAACGAATAGCGAGAAAATTTAATGCAACTACTGCCCAGAAACTGATACCGCGGAGTACACGCTACTCCACTGCCCAAGATGGGAGACCTATAGGAATAAAGCTCACACAAAACTGGGCAAAATTATAACAGTACATAATTTACAGCAGACCATTACTGGGAGTACAAAAGCGTGGAATATAGTAAAAGAATTATGTAAAGAAATTATGGAGACAAAGGAAAAAGAGGAAAGACAGTAACTGACAATACACATTGGCAGCTGCCATTTTGATGAAATGCGACAAGCAGTAAGCGGTTAGACAGTGGTTTTTTAGTTGGTAAAAATCCAACTCGCCAGGAGGGCGTCTTAAGAAGATTTTTTTCCACTGCCCAAACAAAACAAAAAAACTACTACTACCACTATTACTATTACTAATAATATTACTACTACCCTTTACATGGAAAATTTTCGAAAATTTTGATATTCTTAAAAATGGTTCTAATGATTTTGATTAAAATATCGTATATTAAAGATAGTTACCTGACAAATAAAATGTATATCTTGAATTTTCTGGGAATAGCCTCTGAAGACTACTTTATTCTGGATGAATTTTGCATAACTATTAAACCGTAAGAGATGGTCAAAAACTTAACACACACAAAATGTAGATACCGTTAAAACACACAATTTATTCTATATACATATTTTTCGTGGAGTTGATCGTTTTTGAGATATTCCTTGTTCTTGGTTTCAGCTTTAAAAACTTTTCTCATACAGGAAATTGCCAACTTGTATCCATACAAACAAAGGAACTTCAGTCACATAGCAACCAGCTTTTAGCTTTCAATTTAACCTATGGTACTCCCTTATTTCGCTTCTACTTAAAATAAAGCAAGAAATAAGACCATTTCTGCTAATTTTTCTCGATTAGCATGAAATAAATAAATGAATAAGCTTATTAACAGTACTTTGTTACAGAGATATAGAGAAAGTCATGAGAATGGAACACATCAGACTTTTTTTTTTCTTGTAGTTGACCGTTTTCCTGATACTCCTTGTCAACTCCTGGCCACACAAATAAACATATTTCAATTCCATAGTAAAGACATTTTAAAACATGTGAATGGCGGTTTAGCCTAGTGTATTCCTTTTTTCTTTTTTTCTTTTTTTTTTGTAAGGAACTAAATAATAAGACCGTTTCTGCTAGTCTTTATCTCGATTAGCATGAAGTGGATATAAGAATAAGCTTACTAACGCTAACTTGTTACAGAGATGAGAGAAAGTCATGTGAATAGAAAACATCAGATGCTTTTTTTTTTTTTTTTTTTTTTTTTTTTTTTTTTTTTTTTTTTTTTTTTTTGGTAGAATACAATGCTTCCCATAGGTACTGTACGAAGTATAAAAAGTAAGAACTCAAAAGTAATATGAGTGTTTCAATTTCGATCTTTTAGTTTTAGATTGCACTTGCCCAGTACCCTTGTGTTTTTTTTTTCTTTCTTTTTTGGAATTTTTTGCAGGAATTTAATAATTCCTACAAAAAATACTCTGCAGAAAACATTTATACTAAGTACACTCCAAAAGAATGGAATAAAAGAAGGCATCATATGTTAACTGGCCGTTTCTGGCCCGTAAAATGGTGTTTATAAATCCACGTCCTCCTAGAGATTAAGATAATGTACATAGAAACTGTGTTCATTTTTACTTTGTACAATGTACATAGTAGCTAGAGAAAATATTGTGTTCCACCGAAAACTTCCATGTCGAGGTTTCACAGAAAATAGATTTTGAGGTCCCCTGATTCCGAAAAAATCATTTTTAGAAAAGCATGTGTGTGTCTGTCTGTCTGTCTGTCTTGTCTACCGTCTATTGTGTACCTGTGAAGAGCATAGCTCAAAAGCAAAAAGAGCTTTAAATACCAAACTTGGTATTTAAGTTTAATATGTTCCAAGGATGCGACACAAGAAAAACCCCTCGCCACAAATATCCTTTATATGAAAACTTTTTTAAAAATGTTTTTCTCAAAAATGACTAACGATTTTGAATAGTATAATATAGATATTTGCGCAAATAAAGCATTTGATGTGTTGCACACGCATGACTTTTTCTACCTATTTTGCAACAACCTAATCTTAGAAAGGCTTACTCTTCTATCTACTTCATGGTTATCAAGATAAACGGCAGAAATGGTATTATTGCACATTATTTACTTGAAAAGAGGAATAAGGAAATAAGTGAAAACAACAGTAAAATCTTTTAAAAGCCGTCGCTATGTGATGATTTTGAACACCATTCTCTTTGTTTGACCAAGGGAATGAAAGGGTTTTTGAGTTTTGCACAAGTGAAACCAAATACAAAGGAATATTTCATAAATGGTTAACTACATTAAATTTTATATAAATTGTGATTGTTTTTTTAACGAGATCTACATTTTTTGTGTAGCAAAGTTTATCTGTCTTATTCAGTTTACCAATCATGCTGAAGTCATCTAGAACGGATAGGGCTTGAGGTCCTATTTCCAGAAGCTTCAAGAAATATATTTTATTTATGTTAAAAATATCTTAAACGATTGGTAATTAATTAAAATCGTTGGAGCCATTTTTTAGAAAATTTAAATTTTCGAGAAAGTATCCATGTTAAGAGTAGTTTGGGGATCTTCTTAAAAGCTTCCATGTAGCATCCATTACAGATGTTGATCTCAAATACCAAGTTTGGTGTTTCAATCTTGTAAAACTACTAGACTAAATTCAATTTGTATCATATAGATTTTTTTCATGTATAAAAGTTCACAATTATACGAATATTAAAATTGATAATTCATGCCCGAGAAATGCAATGTGTAGAGAGGCAGTCACCTAAAGGCTCCTCTTTCAAGTTTTGAAATATAATCCAACTTTGCATCTTTAGTCTAGCTAAGGCTAAGTGAAATAACAACAATGATGATAATAATAACAACATTGTTTTGTTTGTCCACAGATGAAGAGAAGGAGTAATTTGGCGATTACGACTGACATCGTGAGTCTCCTACCTCTGGAATTCTTTTACCACATGGCGCACTCTATCAATCCTAAAATACTTTTTTACCTGCATCTGCCCAGCTTTCTCCGATTATACAGAGTGTTCATCTTCTTCAAACGCCGTGCGAGTCTTGCAGGAGCACACCGCACTTTACTCTTCTATGCAAGGTACCTCACGCTCATGGCAGTTGCTCTCCACGGGCTCTCTTGCTTGTGGTTCAGCTCTAAAGGTAGTGCCATGCATAAAATGGATTGGACCGATAACCTGAAATTCTTTCATCCCACAAAGGATTGGCAGTGGTATCTTTTATGCTCCTACTACTCACTTGCAACGTTTGTAAATCTTGGATACGGCGACATACACGCTACCAACAGATTTGAATACATTACATCATCTTGTGCTATGGTGCTAGGTTTCCTGTTAACCACGGTTATGTTCATTGGTTCTCTTTCATCTCAGAGTTTAGAGCAGAGCATTAAGTTAAATGATTATCGTAGAAAACTCACTGCTATCAAAAGCCGCTTGAAAGCTGCTGGCTTCTCACCAATTGAAGTGGAAGAACAACTGTCGTTTTTCGAGGTGATGTGGTACAAGAACTTTTTATGCATTATTGAATCAACGACAGCACTACAGATTCTACCTGTATCTATGCGGAAAGAACTTTGCTTTGGAATTAACGTGCAGCTCTACAAAACATCTTTTCTCTTGAAACAAGTGGGTGAATCACATCTCCGAACAGTGGCTTTGTTCATCCAAAGTGAATTTTATCATCCAGGGGACATA
This sequence comes from Hymenopus coronatus, assembly GCA_030762935.1. NCBI lineage: Eukaryota > Metazoa > Arthropoda > Insecta > Mantodea > Hymenopodidae > Hymenopus > Hymenopus coronatus. Next base: position 12,869,023 of record CM060885.1, on the reverse strand, counting down.
ATTTTACACAGAGGCACTGTAAAAGAAAAATTAATCATGGTGAAGTTCGGAGAGATAGATGTAATATCAGAAGAAGACGATCAGAGCAGTATCCTTACCTTCTCTGCAGGAACATGTTTATCTGAATGCGCCTTGGTGATGGTGTGGCCAGCACAAACTGTAATCAGAGCTCGTACCTTCACTGAACTTCAGGTAACGCAATTTTCCTAAAGGATGTAGCACCGAAAATCATATTTCACATTTCATTCTATGGTTGAACATTTAATTTTCTTGAATAAAATCTGCACGGTTTTTAATTATATTTCAGATGATGGTGCTAATAAGTGCTGTGGAGCATTCATTAACACTTTGTTTTGTAGGTCCATGCATGAAGCTTATAATTACACGATGGCCCACTTAAACCTTTCACTGCAACCACAAGTATTTATGAAACAAAAATACATATTCAAAAACAGCTTTTATGGATGAATATAAACATTCAATATATATTTATATATAAATGAATCGCTGAAATGTTTGTACGCGTATCACTTCCAAACGACTGCATCAAATTGAACAATTCTTGATTTGTTGTGGTCGTTATTGTCACGACAAGGTTTGTGGAAAAGAAAATGTTTAAAAAAAACAGTACGGGAAAGTATTTAAAATTTCATAATATGAATAAAACCGTGCCAAGCGAACGCACTTCAATTAATAGCCACCAGATGGCAGCGGTATCACGGTTATTTGTTGCTAAGTAGTCGTAGTACTGCTATATTTTCCCTCCCCATTCAATGTTAAGGTAACGCACCAGTTTATCGACACAATGACGAATGCAGCAGTAACATTCAAAGACATGTTTATACATCAACTTTCCTAACGATGAACATCTAGGGTAAGTACTTATTTATTGTCCGATAGATCGCTATAGTAGTATTTTTCCTCCCCATCCAATGTTAAGGTAACGCAACAGTTTATCGAGATGACACAACGCAGCAGTGAAATTCAAATACATTTTTACTTTCTCAATACGCACTATGTAAATAGTGTATAGAGAAAGTATTGCACTCCACCAAAAAATTCGATACCGAGATTTCACCGAAAATATGTTTTAGGGTCCCCAATATCCAAAAAAAGCATTTTCACAGAAAGATCCATGTGTGTGTGTGTCCGTGTGTCTGTGAACACGATAACTCAAAAACGAAAACTCGGTAAAATACCAAACTTGGTATATAAGTTTAGTATCTTCCAGGGATGCGACACGAAGATTTTGAGAAACATCTCCCACCCCAACTAACCTTTACATGGAAGTTTTTTCGAAATTTTTGATTTTCTCAAAAATGGCTGTAACGATTTTGATTAAAATTTCGTATATTAAACATATTTACCTGACAAATAAAATGTATATCTTGAATTTTCTGGGAATAGCCTCTGAGGACTACTTTATTCTGGATGAATTTTTCATAACTACAAAACCGTAAGAGATGGACAAAAACTTAACCCACAACAAATGTAGAGCACGTTAAAACACACAATTTATGTTATATACATTTTTTTCGTGGAGTTGATCGTTTTGGACATATTCCTTTTTCTTGGTTTCAGCTTTGAAAAACATACTTTTCTCATACAGGAATTTGTCAACTCCTGTCCATACAAACAAAGAAACATCGGTCACATAGCAACCAGCTTTTGGCTTACACTTTAACCTATGGTACTTCCTTATTTCGCTTCTACTTACAATAAAGCAAGAAATAAGACTATTTCTGCTAATGTTTTCTGATTAGCATAAAGTAAATAGAAGTATAAGCTCTTTAAGAATAATTTGTATGTATGTATGTATGTATGTATGTATGTATGTATGTATGTATGTATGTATGTATGTATGTATGTATGTATGTATGTATGTATGTATGTATGTATGTATGTATGTATGTATGTATGTATGTATGTATGTATGTATGTATGTATGTATGTATGTATGTATGTATGTATGTATGTATGTATGTATGTATGTATGTATGTATGTATGTATGTATGTATGTATGTATGTATGTATGTATGTATGTATGTATGTATGTATGTATGTATGTATGTATGTATGTATGTATGTATGTATGTATGTATGTATGTATGTATGTATGTATGTATGTATGTATGTATGTATGTATGTATGTATGTATGTATGTATGTATGTATGTATGTATGTATGTATGTATGTATGTATGTATGTATGTATGTATGTATGTATGTATGTATGTATGTATGTATGTATGTATGTATGTATGTATGTATGTATGTATGTATGTATGTATGTATGTATGTATGTATGTATGTATGTATGTATGTATGTATGTATGTATGTATGTATGTATGTATGTATGTATGTATGTATGTATGTATGTATGTATGTATGTATGTATGTATGTATGTATGTATGTATGTATGTATGTATGTATGTATGTATGTATGTATGTATGTATGTATGTATGTATGTATGTATGTATGTATGTATGTATGTATGTATGTATGTATGTATGTATGTATGTATGTATGTATGTATGTATGTATGTATGTATGTATGTATGTATGTATGTATGTATGTATGTATGTATGTATGTATGTATGTATGTATGTATGTATGTATGTATGTATGTATGTATGTATGTATGTATGTATGTATGTATGTATGTATGTATGTATGTATGTATGTATGTATGTATGTATGTATGTATGTATGTATGTATGTATGTATGTATGTATGTATGTATGTATGTATGTATGTATGTATGTATGTATGTATGTATGTATGTATGTATGTATGTATGTATGTATGTATGTATGTATGTATGTATGTATGTATGTATGTATGTATGTATGTATGTATGTATGTATGTATGTATGTATGTATGTATGTATGTATGTATGTATGTATGTATGTATGTATGTATGTATGTATGTATGTATGTATGTATGTATGTATGTATGTATGTATGTATGTATGTATGTATGTATGTATGTATGTATGTAGGTATTTCTCTGCAAGTGGGTATCACTCGGTGGCAGAGTTATATATGTATACAAGATATATAAACAATAAATCACAGCTGCCAGTTTATGGCTTTGTAAGCTAGATATAATAGTTATTTACACAAATATGAAAACATTAATTTTTCTCTCAATTCAGATTAATTAATTTCATAATTAGAATCACCAACCAATTTAACATTTGTATTTACAACAATATAAAATCACAAGCGTTTCATTTAAGGAATATTTACAAAATTATCCAACATTAAAATCCAGATTTTTCCTAAATTTCTTCAGAGACAGGGGACAACCCCGAAAGCCTGCTCCAGGCAATTCATTCGTCTTTTATGGTTCTATTTACAAAGGAGAACTTTCCCACATCAGTTCTGCATCTTCTACCCTTAATTTTGAACGGATGATCGTTTCGTGCATAGTAAGTTGGGTTTTCCAGTTTGTCAGTAACGTCCTCCCATGCGTTTAAGCCAGCGTAAGCTTTAAATAAAGCGCACAACCTCTGTTTCTCACGCCTATCTTTCAACGGCTCCCATTTTATCTCCTCAGCGTTTGTAGGCCCAAAATATTACCCCTTTTTATGAATGTTATAGCCCTTTTCTGGATCTTTTCTAACGAATCAATTTGATTTACTCTATACGGGTCCCAACAGTTACTCCAAATTTCATGACCGGCCGCACTAAGGACTTGTACAGGGATATAGAGAAAGTCATGTGAATGGTACACATCAGATTTTTTTCTCTCCGGAGGGAAAATTGTACATCACAAGGCATTGCAATAAAGTGTTGATAAATTGTTTAATTGTAATTTTATTCCATTGCATGGTCGTACTGTAACCGGAAGATTTGTCTGGGTTTTCTTCATTAGGTACACCACCTATGTGAAGCTAGTTTATTATAAAATATGAGTAACTCCAAAGCATAAGAAATATCATTTTCAGCATAAAATGATTTTCAATAAGCACCCCATATTGTTTTCGATGCAAGTGATAAAATAAGAAACCACATTAACAATTGCGTTTGTTGCATCTCGATAAGGCATTAAATCTCGAGAAACTATAATTTGAAGAGATTCAATGACGTATGAGATCAGTTGCATATTTCGAGATTCAGAAGTGAGCAGCGCGACCACTGCACACACAGCACAGCAAGTAACCCGAACTTAATTCTTCGGAATACTTCCAGGAAGTCGCAAAAACAGTTAAAGGGTTGTCACAGTGGACAGCCAATCGCTAGCTCCAAATTGAATTTATTTAGAATAGAGTAAGTGAATTATTACATATTTTAAAATCAGGCTGCAATAGTTATTACCAAGCACAGATAAAAATTCTAAAATAGCACAATCTCTATATCATACTATAATGCCTGACGGAATCAACTCACTTACTCACTTGGCTCGGAGAAAGAAGCAGAACCTTCTAGAGCAAACTTTAAAAAGCAATCTATAATTATTATTTTCAAAGAGGCAAATGGAAAAGAAACAAGACATAACAAATTTAGGTGCGAATTCTTGTTGCAGTTAATCGCGATTTGGCTGAGATACTACGGTGTCACAAACGCTGCTCTTGATGCTTTCAATGTTATCAAGTGGGCTGGAAACAATGAGCTTTCAGTTACATAAAATTGGAAAAACGAAGCTGTTCTCCTCCGTCTTTTATTTAATACAATCAGAATTTGTACTTCGCAGCAGACACTGTAACGAAATTGAATTTCGCCTGTCTGTAAACATAAGGAATGGTTGACCAAGGATCTAATGAAGGAGCAAAATACAGGCAGGATTAAATTTTACGTCATGATATTTACAATAAGAATTACTGAGATTTTTAGTCACTACTTAACCTCTAAACAGCCACTAAACTGCTGCATTAAAGTGAAATGTTGCACATATGATGACATAACCCTAACTACTAGAAAAGAAACATGTTTATCCTAAGAAATAAACAATATGTAATGCGTAAAAAAAAAAACATACTTCCCTTCAGAAACAGAGGGCCTTCGATCTGCGCTCAGATCTCTAAAATTATTGCCGTTACTGAATGGGAATAACCAATAGATGATAATAATAAATAGGAGTGTAGTATTAGAACAAAAAGTATAAAGAGTAATGCTTCCTTTCGACAGATCAGCCATATTTTAGGGGAGTAAAGTACCCGGCCATTGCAGTGGTTAGAATTGTGTGGGGTGAGATTGGTAGCAAAAGCTCCATTTAAATATTGGTCATAGTTTATGCACCAGGATTATTGCGTTATTATATCTCAAGCGTCAACTTCAAATTATACCTTTTTCATCTAATTCACCTATAATGCAACATACGCCACTCTTATTGTGATTTTTAAGGGTGAAAGAGAGCGTTCTGACGCTAGCTGAATTGGGCAACATAGCGACCACTTTTGCTGGATGTTCCCATTGTTCAGCGTATTTTTACAAGATTTAGCTTTTTTTTAAACTCCTTGACGAAAATTAAAGGGTACTGTTAGAGGAATTTCGGATACTTTTAATTTATTTTAGATGACTACAGCAGTATTTTAGACTTTTGGGCACAAGATTGCATAAAAACTCAACAAGCAGCCGGCACCCATCCACTGCAGCAAAACAAGTTCCCATCTGCGCAAACAATCAGATTACGACAGCACACAGCAGACGTGCATCGGTATATGTCAATTCCTGTTCAATCGTGTAGATGACGTCAGCAGACATTAGGCATCCATTCAAAGAAATCCCATCTTGCACAAACAATTATATCCATCAACAGAAGCAGACATCCATCCGAAAAAGCCCCCCAGGGGTCTACTACGGTGAGTAAGGGTTTGGCGCGACCGGGGTCCTGAGCCAACTCCCTAGTGTTGGCAACCTCCGAGTAGTGAGGGAGTCAGTAGGTCAAAATGCCCACCCACGTGTTGGTCGTGCGTGGAAATCCTTATAGGTGGAAAGGAATATCCAGGATGGTTGAGGGTTGCATATCTGAGCCTGGGCCTTCTGTCTTTTAGGTGAGTAGGAGGGTATACAGCTTAATACACCACTTTGGTTTCTGCTTCACCTAAACGGGAGGCTATGGATTAGCCAACCCCTAGTCAATTGGCCAGGACTAGGTAATATACCGAGTTACAAGGTGAGCTGCTATATTCCCTGTGTAGCCCTATCATCCCAGTGGGGTGGCCCCTTGTTGGACTCCGTGGTGGGTGTGGAGCACCGGGGGATGAATTATATAGTATATAGTTTGGAAAAGAAGTAGTCGAGTGTTGTGGTCCTCGCTACTTGATTGTTAATAGAACAGAGGAAAGAAGAACGTTCTTTAAGTAAGCCCCCTTTGCCATTCAAAAGGGTCTTGATACCATTGCTGGCCCTGGCATAAGAACTCGTAAGGGCGCGCTCCTAGTAAAATGTAAACGGTGTGTTATTTATGGACGGTCTTTAACTGATGTGGTTCTCAGCATCCCATTTTTATTGGGCGTGAAAGACCGCTTAATTTTGTTCAGAGGCCTCTCTTTCAGGCTTGAGGTTCTTTTACGTGCCGTAAATCTATGACATGGGACCAATGGCTGTACCTCCCTTCCGAAGGAAGCCATGCAAAGAATTCTTACGCCAGAAAAAATCCATCGTCCGCCGGGTTTGAAAACGCGACCTTGATTATATCAAGTTAGCATGGTAACCATTACACCACGGAGGGCGATTATACTCCTGGTAGAAGCACAATCAGCATCCCAGGCTGCGGAAATACTTAAGGCTAAAATGTTGGCCAGCCTTCCAGTAAAGGTTGACGCAAATAAAACGCTGTGCTCCTCACACGGTGTGATAAACATCCACGCATTGGACGGTTTGATCAGTGAGGAGATTCAGGAAAAGCATGCTTCCCAAGGCGTGTATACAGAGATCTCTGTGCATACTGTACAAAGAAAAGTAAATGGAGAATTTTTGCCTACCCGTATCCTTTTTGTTAACTTTAAACCGGTAGATCTCCCACAAAAGATAATGACAGGGTATGAATCCATTGAGGTAAGACCGTATATACCGAACCCGCTCAGATAGTATAAATGACAGCGCTTTGGCCGGTGAATTCTGTAACGGCGAGTATAATTGTGTCAACTGTGGTAAAATCTCGCTAGACGGAGTATGCACTCAGCTCCAACGTGTGTTTACTGTAACGGTGAACATTCGTCAAGTTCCCGTAATTGTCCCCGTATTGCAGAGGAAAAGACGGTCCAGGAGATTCGGATTAAAGAGAAGGTGCCCTTCTTGAAAGCCCGGAAACTCTTATGAATCCGCCAATCCTCTGTCCCGAAGTATGGTACCTATAGCTCAGTTGTAGATAATTCGGTACAAAGTCGGAAAATCGCAACTCAAAACCTGCGATATTAACGTGGCCACTATTGCAGAAAGGGTTCTTACCGGCAGCTCAGTTCCTAGACCTTCAACTACATCATCTAGGTCAATATGAACATCTCCTATATCTGAAACTGCAAAGAGCGCTACAGTTAAATCGCCAAGAAAACAATTGACCTCGACCAACAAGACTGGGAAGCTAATAATATATAAAGAACCTGAATGTAAGTTCAGGACCAGCTATTAGAGAATCGACTTCCTCAAGCAAAGCGTAAAGCCCACTCCCAAAACCACAAAGGGAAACAATAGTCCACGGAGGTCCTCTTCTATGGATTCGTCTGGGAAGGGCTCAGGTCGGCAACATACATCTTCGCCGATCTCTATTTCCAATCGATGTACTCGAACTGAAATATTCAATTGGAAAGGGGTCCTCCTAAGTGGAGGAGATGGAGGAAGGTGATACTGCCCTCACTGCGAAGAGAACAGTGACAAAGAGGCAGGACACCTTCAAAATAGAAATAACTACAATGTACAACTTATCCCATTATAAAGAACATGGCTATTCTACAATGGAACATACGCGGAATAAGAACACTTCGACCTGAGCTTGAACTGTTGCTTAACCAGAACGATGCTTTGGTCGTACGTTTGCAAGAGACTAAGCTCCGTCCACAAGGTGTGATCTATCGAAGAGGGTGTACCTGCGCACGGAAGCACTATGATGCTCATCACAAATGATATATTCGCGCATCCAGTATCATTACAGTCAGACATCCAGTCAGTGGCTGTAAAGATTAAACTACCACATATCTGCCACATACCAGAGTCACCATTCGTAGTATATATCTTTTTCCAAGAGACGACCTCCCGCTCACAGATTTAGGGTATCTAGTTTCTCAACTACCGACACCTTTTGTGATGTGAATGCCCACTAACCATCCACTTTGGGGCTCACCTCGGGCTTGCGCGAGAGGTAAGTTAACTGTCAATTTCTTGAACAATTATAACCTAACTCTCCTAAACACCAGAGAGCCTACATTTCTTTCTGATGCTTTCAACAGTTTTACTTTCTCAATACGAACTATGTACACTCCACCAAAAAATTCGAACCGAAATTTCACCGGAAATATATGTTTTAGGGTCCCCTTTATCTAAAAAAAAAAAAGGATTTTTGAAAAAGGTCCGTGTGTGTGTGTCCGTGTGTCAGTGTGTCCGTGTGTCCGTGTACCTGTGAACACGATAACTCAAAAACGCAAAGTCGGTAAAATATCAAACTTGATATTTAAGTTTAGAATCTTCCAGGAATGCGACACGAAGATTTTGAGAAAAATCTCCCCACCCCAAACTACCCTTTACATGGAACTTTTTTCGAAATTTTTGATTTTCTAAAAAATGGCTCTAACGATTTTGATTAAAATATCGTATATTAAAGATATTTACCCGATAAATAAAATGTATATTTTGAATTTTCTGGGAATAGCCTCTGAATACTACTTTAATCTGAGTGAATTTTCTGGAATTTTGTATAACTGCTAAACCGTAAGAGATACACAAAAACTTACCACACAAAAAAATGTAGAGCACATTAAAATACACAATTTATGTTGAATACATTTTTTTCTTGGAGTTAATCTTTTTTTAGATATTCCTTGTTTTTGTTTTCAGGGTCGAAAATCTTAACTTTCCTTATACAGGAATTTGTCGAATCATGTCCATACAAACAAAGGAACTTCAGTCACATAGTAAACAGCTTTTGATTATCGCTGTAACGTATGCTACTGCCTTATTTCCTTTCTACTTACAAGGAAGAAAGAAATAAGACTATTTCTGCTAATTTTTCTAGATTAGCATGAAGTAAATAGAAGTATAAGCTTTTTAAGAATAATTTGTTGCAGGGATATAGAGAAAGGCATGTGACTGGTACACATCAGATTTTTTCACACCTGGATTTAGCAGTTTGTTCACTTCAATTAGCATCTTCCTTACAGTGGAATATCATCTCTGGCTTACATTCTAGTGAGCACTTTCCATGTCTAATTAGTCTCTTGACACAAGATACAGTTCCACACGTTTACCTAGATGGCTCATAGATCAAACCAACTGGAACGTTTACTCCCGGTTGGGTGCTTTTTATTACAACGAGTACGGCTCTGTGAATGCTTTAGTGGAACACCTCATGAACAATATTTTCATGCTGCTGAGCAGTCTATTTCACGGTCGACGACCCAAACCTGTCGTGGAATTCCAGTACCTTGGTGGACTGATGATTGCAGGAATGTCATTCGTGCTCGTAGGCGTGCTCTCAGGATTTTCCAACGTCGCCCAACACTGCATAATCTGGTTGAGTATAAAAAGATACGTGCCAAATCTAAATAATTTATTAAGTATAGCAAAAAGACATCATGAAGTAAGTTTGTGGCGTCATTCAGTCGACATACACCTTCCTCTATCGTGTGGGATAAGTTAAGGCGCGTAGACAGAAAACCGACACATATGCCAATCATCAGTCTTAAAACAACTGTAGGAGATGTTATGGATAAAGTTTGACGAGGCCAACGCTTTTGGAAGTGCTGTCGCTCAAGTGCCTAGCTCAGAGAATTATTCACCTGAGTTTCTTCCTGTTGAGATTAAGGTGGAATCTCAATTTTTCAAATGTCGTTCTAAAAATCTTGAAGATTACAATTGTCTCTTCATCATGAGGGAGTTATGCCATGCATTAACATCTTCGCGAAACTTTGCACCAGGTCCTGATAGAAAACACATCCAAATGTTGCAACATCTCTCTCCTGAGGGTAAGACCTTCCTGCTCGAGGTCTATAATCGTGTTTGGGTTGACGACACCTTTCTATTGTACCTATTTTGTAATCTGGAAAGGACCGTTTTATTCCATCCAGCTACCGTCCTATTTCCCTCACCAGTTGCATTTGCAAGATGATGGAACGGATGGTCAATGGACGGTTGATATGGTGGCTGGAAACTCATAACCTACTGACCAACACCTAGTGCGACTTTCGACGACGTCGTTCAGTAGCTGACCACCTTTTCTCGATTTTGACGCAGATAATGAATGGATTCACGAAGAACTGTCAAACCATTCTTTGACCTCAAAAAGGCTTATGATACGTGTTGGCGAGCAGGGATATATATAACTGGAACATACGTGGACGTCTTCCGTTATTCATTCAGGAGTTTATGAGGGACCGCGTTTTCCTTGTAAGGGCCAGCTCTGTTTTATCAAATATTTTTGTTCAAGAGAATGGAGTGCCACGGGGATCGGTATTAGGCGTCACGCTGTTTGCTATAGCAATTAATTCCATATCGAAATGATTCTTCCAGGAGTATCGTCCTGCTTATTCTAGACGACTTTGCCATCTATTGTACTTCTCATCGCACACCTTTTCTGGATCGTCAGGTTCAGCTGTGTTTATACCACCTTTCATATTGGAGCTCTAAATCGGTTTTCGCTTCTCCACTGAGAAGTCACTCTTTGTGAACTTCTGGTGCCGCAGGAGGCGGTTTGGTACAGAATTACTACCATTTGCGGGTGAAACGAGATTTCTAAGGTTGATTTTCGACAGAAAGCGGTGTTGGTCACCACATATAACACATCTGAAAGCGTGGTGTAACCGTTCTCTGAATATTTGCGGATACTAATTGACAAATCTTGGGGAGCGGGCCAGACAACCTTGCTGCGAATTTATCGCGCATTGATCAGAGCCAAGTTAGATTTCGGATGCATAGTTTATTCTTCGGCAAGACCATCTCTGCTGAGAAAATTAGACACTGTCCATAATCATGGTATTCGTGTGGTTGTTGGAGCTTTTTCGACCATTCCAGTAGCTAGCCTTTATGCTAAATCGGCAGAACTCCCTCAGCAGTGTAGGCGTGATATCCTGTTAACAGATTATGGCTGTGGGCTAAAGTATATGCCTTCCCATGCAACGTTCACTCCCTTTTTTTTAACACCGAGCTGGATGGACGTTATGAACTATCTCAATTAGTCCTCGGCTTCTAAGTGTTCGCTTCCGAGAGCTTCTTCATAAGCACGTAATGGTAATGCCTAGAATGTTTTCCAAAGGGGAAAGGGTGCACCCACCTTGGTTACGTACAACATCCCACGTAAACCTCGGAATGACGTAATGCCGAAGGTCTTAAATGCCTGTTTCTAGTATCCGCATATGTTTTTTTAGACTTTTTGTCAAATTACAATGACCGAACTTGTATGTATATATACATATATATATATATATATATATATATATATATATATACTGACGGAAGTAAGTGCACCGAAGGTGTTGGGTGTGTCTTTGTTTATGATACCGCAAAATGTGGTATATCCATTTATATTGCGGAGCTGCATGCAATATATCAAACCATTCTGAACATTGGCCGTCGAAATTTAAATGACTGCCTTATATTGAGTGGTTCCTTTAGTGCACTTCAAAGCCTTAGTGACCTGTAGAACTAAATGAAATAGCGTTTTATTTATGGACGCTCTTTACATGCTGTGGTTCTCAGCATCCAATTCTATACTGGGCGTGAAAGACGGCTTAAGTTTTCTCAGAGGCTTGAGTTTCTTTACGTGCCTTAAGTCTACGACACGGGAACCTCGTCTTTACTTCCCTTTCGAAGGACGCCATGCTAAGGGTTTTTACGACCGAGGGTATCCAGGATATCCTCCATGCTTTATATGCTTCCGTGGTTAATGTGGAATGTGCATGGTGTTCTAATCACATTGGCTTACCGGGGAAGAACTGGCAGATTTTGCGGCAAAGACAGTATCCACCAAGCTGAGTACAAAAATGTCTTGTGTAACATCGGAAGACTGTAGGCTTGTTGTGTGCAGAGCGATACTTTCGTGCTGGCATGAGGAGTGGTCAGCTATCCGTGGAAACAAACTTAGAGTAGTGAAGGATCTTCCAACAAACTGGGTAACTTCCTCTCGTCAATCTCGACGGGAGGAAGTAATTTTGCCTCGTTTGCGTATTGGCCACTGCAATTTTGCACATAGTCTTCTTCTTAAGAGTGAATCTGCTCCTTTGTGTCCGCTATGAGGAGAAGATTTGTCTGACCGGCATGTATTTCTAGAGTGAGTTAATCTAGTACATATTCGGGAATCACTGCAATTGCCGGTCAGTCTTGCAGAAGTTCTGGCGGACGATAATCGAGCGGTAGCTAAGAGTTTTAAATTTCTATCAAAGATAGCATTTAAATTATGGATTAATTGTTTTTTTATCCTTGGCTTTGCATCAGTTTGGAGATATTTTTTCGAAATCAGCTATCTGTGGCTTTTGCCGTGATTACTTTTATATATTGACTTTCAGACTAAACCTTCGTTCTTATTTATAATATGTTTATTGAGCTTTATCTGTGATTTTGCCATGATTTGTTTAATAAGGGCGCTGATGACCTTGTAGTTGAGCGCCCCTGAACACTAACCATCATCATCATCCGAACAGGTGCTATTCCGTTTAACGCGTCGGCAGTCAGTAGGAATCCAACCAAATCAGATAAGTTGCATCCCGTAAACGCTAGTAGATGACGTCATCAAGCTGTTTCAAACAAGTGAAATTCTGCCCAAGTGTCTCAACTCTATATGAATAACTACTACACATAAAAGTTTGAATATTGTACAACACGCAGCAGCTTACTAAGATTTTAGAGGGTCTCGACGCATTCCTGATAAGGGATAATGTGATGTTACCTTATAGATGACTCTTCTTTTGTATGAGCCTGAGAGCAGCACTATTAGTGTTCCTTCGTAGTAGCAGTGTTACCACTTTCTCTTCTCGTTTTGTAATGTTTCTCTATTCATCGCGCGTCTTGGGCGTAAGAGAGAGATGGGTTAAATTTCCATTTTCCATTCGTAATTCACTGAGGAAATCGAAATATATCTGTGTGTGTGCAACGTTTTCTTACGTAAGAGTTCGCAATACTACAATGCCATGAGAATATATGACTATTCCCTCATTTTCAACAAATCTCTCGTCGTCATAAGGCGTTATGTAATTTAGTTCCTTACCTGAAGAAACAACATGACGATGAGCCTTAATTAAATTCACTCTTATAGCTTCTTATAGATTTATAAGTCCCTAGACCAACGGTTCCCAACCGGTGTGCCCCGGCACCCTAGGGTGCCGTGTGATTGGCTAAGGGGTGCCGCGAGATATTGAGATAAACAAAAAAAAATACCTTCTACTGAAGCCGTAAGTCTTGTAGGGTCTTGAAATAAAATAAGTCAAATCAATTACTCTCATGCACGGCAGATGGTGATAGTGGTCGATTCATTTCAATAATTCAGTTATACTAGTATCCCACAGATGGCATTACAGCTATACCCTGCCGAACATTCCCGAGACTACTCGCTTCCTCACGAACATTTCCGAGACTTCGACAGATGAATATATAAAAGTGTACGCCGTTTGGCGCTTTCAGTTGTTGCTCGCTCAGGGACTCGACATTTTGCGGCTATGAGCGATCGGAAGAGGACGTGTCTCCAGCGAGCAGCAAACCTAGGTGCTTATAGCACCTAAAGACGGAAGCCTGTAGTTCGGTGCTTATTAGCACCAAACAGCAGCAGAAGTCCACAAACATCATTATCAACTACGAAGACTCCGGTCTTCAGCGATCTTCCAACCAGATGTCCAACAAAAACATCTAAATTCTGCTTGGTCGGCCGCCCCTTCAGGAAGCGAACCTATTGGGTAGCTTCAGGCGTAACCGGCCAATCAGTAAAAACCTACGGACTTCCAGGCCAGAGGAAGTGCAGGCAGCGGGCAGCCGAACAAGGCCACAGCCTCTTTCCTACGGTTAGTTACGGCGCACTTCGGTGTCCCGTCCCCTGTTTCGGCACGCTAAAGAGCACCTGCCTATAGGTGAGTGGTGAACTAGGCTAGTTGTGTGTGCGCGTACGTGTGCAGCGTACGTGTACCTACCTTGTCCCTAACACCCACTACCCATCATGAAGTCCGCTCCCAGTAGCGAGGCACGCAGCGGTCCTGCCAAGGAGCAGAAACCAACTCCGAGCACCAGCACTGGTGTCACCAGCGGCGCAGCCAAAGCCTCCGGGCCCGGCAGCAGCCGAAAACCAAGGAAGTCCCGCCAACGCAAGAGCGGAAAGGGGACTCCACTCCGTTCGGTTTCGACCGACTCCACTGACAAGGGCGGATCTCGAGAGCGATCTCCTATCCGATCAGGAAAATCGTCCGATCAGGACTATTCAAATTGTGACAATGTGGTCACAAGCATTTCGACATACTCGGATAAGACTTCGGTCTTCTCCTTCCACTCATCCATTACGGGACAGGACGAGGAAAGTCACGCTGCACCTCCCGAGGTCAGTGATGATTTCAATGTCGTGGGCAAAAAGGGGAAACCCGTAACTCCTGCACACCAGACCAGTGCAGGACCCGGCAGTTCCGCCGCCGGCGGACATAAGAAGCGCCATATTCCACCTATCATCGTGGACTCCTTCGAGGGTGTGGTAGGCTTTCTTAGGATGGTCATGCCAACACTCTGCCAGGAGTGCACGGTGACAAGGAGGAAAATCCGCTACGTCTCACAGGCAAGGATGCCGGAGGACTATTCACGCCTACTGAGCGAGCTCAGTAAGAAGAAAATTCCCCATTTTACCTATGGTCTCGACAAAATCAGAGACCTTAAGAGAGTCATAAGGGGCCTACCGGCGGACACGTCCGTCAAGGAGATCGAGGAGGACCTCATCCGCCCGGGTATAGCCCCCAAATTGGTGAAGCAGCTCACCAAACCCGCTCCAACTGGGCGCACGCCCACAAAAATCCCATCAGTCATCGACTTTGCGATCATCAAACATTACCGCTTCCATCTCATGCTCACATCACTCGCAGCACTTCATTCCGATCACAATCCCGTGTTGGCAGAAATCAACACCAGGGTTGCCAGCCACGACTTCTCAGGACACACCAGAGAAATCGACTGGAAATGCGTAAAGGATTGCCTCAGCGCATCAATTCCACCCAACCCAAAAATAACTGACATACCCACCCTAGAGACAGCAGTCCATACCTTCACTACCACTGTAGTAAGAACGGTTCACAACCTCACCATCCGCACCCCACCAACACCACATCCTGACGTCCTCCCCCTAGAACTTGAACTCCTTATCCGCCGCTCCTGGGCAGCCCGCAGACTATACCACCGAAACCGGACGCCACACAATCGGGGTCTTTTGCGGCGCCTCCGTCGGGAGGTTCGTGTCCGACTACGCGAGCATCGTGTGCAAGCGTGGGAGGCCACAATGGCCGTACAAGACCTGGAGGGTGGCGACGTCGGGCGTATCGCAAAAAGCCTCCGACGCCAACGTAATCAGTACCACTCCCCGCTTCAAGACAATCTTGGCCTTGTTTACGAAACACAAGCCAAAGCAAATGTGCTTGCGAGCTACATAGAGGACACCTGCAGGCCGAGAGAGGACCCCCAGGACGCTCTTCACTGCCAGCGTTCATGAGGATGTTGACCGCTACTTGCGGGAACAGCCTCATGAAGCGGAGAACCCCCTACCAATCATCCGCCCTAGTGAAGTCCAAGGCGCACTCCGGCGTCTCAACACCAAAAAGGCGTGCGGGCAGGACGGGCTGACACCTGCCATGCTCAGCAACCTTCCATTCAGAGCAGTGCTGTACCTCACCAAGGGATTCAATATGTGCCTCACCTTAGGTCACTTTCCGCGCGAGTGGAAGGTGGCACGGTTGGTGTACATTTTGAAGCCTGTTAAAGACCCTGCACTTCTTTCCAGCTACCGCTCCATTAGCCTCCTACCCACCCTCTCGAAGGTTTTCGAGAGGTTAGTACTACACCGCTTGTCGCCGCAGGTAGTCGACATTCAAGCCATCCCTCTCCATCAGTTTGGATTCCGTCCTGGGCACTCGACAACCCAACAGCTGCTGCGGGTGGTGGAGGCTGCCGCCCTGGGGTTCCAGGACGGGGCCTTCACGCCGGCGGTGTCTTTGGATGTTGAGACGGCCTTCTCAACCACCTGGCATGAGGGTCTCCTGTTTAAACTCATCCAGATTGGCCTACATACACAGTTAATCAACATCATACACAGCTTCCTACACCAACGCACCCTCGTAGTTGCAGTTGCGGGGCAAACATCTACACCAAAACCCCTACGAGGCGGAGTCCCAGAAGGCTCTGTATTATCACCCACCTTGTTTAGCCTTTTTATGGCAGACTTCCCTACGGTGCAGGGCGACAACATGGCCCAGTTTGCTGATGACATCCTGCTCTACCGCACTGACAGGAACATACGCAGAGCCTTAAACCCCATACAGAGACACCTCCGTCTCGTCCAGGACTGGTGCAGACAGTGGCGGATGTCCGTTAATCCGGGCAAAAGTCACCAGAAAACACCCCGAAATAAACCAGATACCCAACTTCTCCTATCAGGGCCAAAGGATAGAGTGGGGAAATTCCATCAAATACTTGGGCGTCATTCTTGATAAGGGCTTAAATTTTCGTGAACACGTGCGGGGAACGTCGGACAGGGCTAAGGGGGTGGTAGCCTCCCTTTACCCCGTGCTGGCCTCCCAGATGCCGGTTCACTTAAAGTTACGCCTTTTCAAGGCGCTTATAGACCCCCTGATGCTCTATGCCTGCGAAGTGTGGGGTATGGCAGCAGACTCCTGGTTTCTCTGGTTACAGCGGGTACAGAATAGAGGACTCCGGTCCATATATTCTGTATGTCGACGTTTCCCTTTGAGGCTACTACATGAAGCTTCGGCCCTCCCATATGTGGAAGATGTTATTAGGCGCCGGGCTCAAAAATTCTACGGCAGATTGGGCGAACATGAGAACGCACTTGTCACATCTCTCGGGGAGTACTTACCCTCTGAACGCCGAAAGAGGCGCTTCCGGGTTCCCCGCATGGCTTGGGGGCACCCCCGGTAACAACGGCTATAAACCAGCCAACAGCGTAATAGCTGAATAAAGCACTCCCCATCCCATTGGGAGAGGTCTATCAAAATTCACCACCATATTTAAACAAAATAAACACCAGCGGAGCAGAGGAAAGGATGCTGCTCCTGAAATGACACCGCTCGAGGGGCCTACCAACGCTACCTCCTTAACACCAACACTCGAAACCTCAAAATAAAACCTCAACCTTCACCTCATTCCTGTGGTTAAACCCTTACCAGGGTAGGTACACAGCAACAACACCCAGGCCCACCACGAGCCTACCAGTCATGCACGCACGCTTTCAGTTGTCTTCCTCGCGTTGATTCACAGTGTTTAGCTATGGATAAGTTCATTGTTAAACGTAAACGCCAGGACAGTGAAAATGAACAGTCGGCTCCTACTGCTTGCTTTAAGAAGCCAAATCTTACAGTTTCTCCCGGACCGTCGAATTCACCACATAAAGAAGACAAACGAAAGAAAAGAACATACCAGGACAATTACTTAGCGTATGGATTTAAGTGGAATAACAACGAGGAAAACCCTATCCCTATGTGTTTAGTTTGTGGCGAAACACTTAGCAACGAGGCCACGGTACCTAGCAAACTGAAGCGGCATCTTACAACAAAGCATCCTTGTGTGTCACAGTGTAATGTATTTTTCACATATATTAGAAGGGGAGAAGAAAACAGCTGTGCGAATGGTAAAGAGATTGACCATAGGTGATACTGCTCTTGAAGCCTCATTTAAAGTAGCAGAACTGATAGCTAAAAAAAAAGAAACCTCATACTCTTGGAGAGGAAATCATTGGCCCCGCATGTCAAGTTATAGTTTCAACAATACTTGGCGAAGGAGCAGCTAATCAAATTTCGAAAGTTCCTCTGTCCAACAACACAATCAGCCGCAGGATATCTGAAATGTCATGCAATATCAACGAACAAGTCACGGAGAAAATAAAAACTTATAGAACATTTGCTTTGCAAGTAGATGAGAGTCTCGATATTGGTGACAAACCGCAACTCCTTGGTTTTATCAGATATATTGATGAAAAAGATATTAGTGACCAGTTTCTGTTCTGTAGACCGCTGGAGACTACAACCACAGGCCATGATATTTTCGTTTCTATTAATTCCTATCTCAATGACCATGATCTTTCATGGAAAGACTGTTGTGGTATATGTACAAATGGTGCACCATCTATGTCTGGGAAAATTAAAGGTTTTACTGCCAGAGCTCTCAATGAAAATCCATCCATTATTATAGCTCACTGTTTTCTGCATAGAGAGGCATTAGTCGTGAAAGCGTGTAATGAAGATTTTGCTGAAGTGTTTAACCAAGTTGTGAAAATGGTGAACTATATGAAGTCTCGACCTTTAAAGTGCAGAATTTTTGAACAGTTATGTCGCGCAACGGATGCAGCTCATACCTCTTTGTTACTTCACACAGAAGTAAGGTGGTTGTCGCGGGGTCGTGTATTGAACCGGTTTCTCGAACTTAAAGAACAGCTAAAAACTTTTTTTAAGGATGAAAATCAAGACACGTTTCATGAACTCTTACTAAGTGATTCTTGGTGTTTTGAACTGTCGTATCTGGCAGATATTTTTCATAAGCTGAATGAACTGAATGTTTCGATGCAGGGTCGACATGAAACAATAATCTCCTCAACCAATAAAATGAAAGGTTTTAAAAGAAAACTTAGTTCTTGGAAGTCTGCAGTTCAAAAAGGAGATTTGTCGAACCTTCCGTTTCTTCTTAATGTGGCAGGAGATAAAGATCTGGGTAAACTTAAAGACCGCGTTTGTGATACTTATCAAGATTGCAAGATGCAATAGAAGCGTACTTTCCAACTATTTCCACTACGAATCTCGACTGGGTTGTCTCGCCATTTGATTTCGTAGATAGTGCAGAGGAAATAGATTTCACTGCTTGCGAACGAGATGAATGTATTGATCTTTACGCTGATTCCACACTCAAAGGTAAGTTCACCAAAAGTGAGGCGTCTGTGGCTAGTTGTTGGCTTCAACGGAGAGAGGAGTACCCTAACCTAATGAAGAAAGCAATTAACGCACTTTTGCCCTTTTCAACATCCTATCTATGCGAGCAAGCCTTCTCTGCTATGGTGACAATAAAATGCAAAGCAAGAAATAGACTGAATAACCTTGAGGATGATTTGCGTGTTTCACTGTCAACTGTAAGATCCGACATCACATATCTGTGCTCTAAGCATCAATCACAGGTTTCACATTAATCATTAATCGAACAAAATTTGATGTATTTTTACTCAGTGATTGTAATACAGTTTACTGTATCATGTTATGGTGTACGTTATTATTATATAATATTTCAATAAATTAACATATTAAGCTTAATTTTCTTTTAATTCAAGGAAGGGTGCCCCTGGTGTTTAATGTTATTCCCAAGGGTGCCGTGAACTTCAAAAGGTTGGGAAACACTGCCCTAGACAATACACACAGCTACTAAAAATAGCTTTATGGGTTAATAGCACTACGTTTAAAGCAGTTTAATTACACTTTCATCAATATCGAGTGCATATATGTTTTTCCTGTAGCCTACAAATCCTTGGATAATTTTACCGTTCCCCTTTAAAATTTCCCAACATTTTATTCTCTTGTGTGGAATGGAAAAAGTGAATTGTGGGATAAATCAACAGTGTCTAAATGCCCGAGAAAAATCAGCTTACCGTAATATATATATATATATATATATATATATATATATATATATATATATATATATATATCTTTTATAATGTTTAACGCCTGGATAATGGATAATTTTGCCCTTCTCATCTTTAAAATGCCACAACATTTGTTTCTCTTGTGTGGAATAGCTGAAGTGGATTGTGGGATCTTCATCTGTGCCTAAATACTGAAGAATGCATAGTTCATCTTAATATATTTATATATATATATATATATATATACAACGTTTATAATATTTAACTCCAGTTTTACTACATACGGCTTACAGACGATGAAACTGATGATGCATGAAATGAAGATGGAGCCCGGGTGGAATGCAATGGCGAAGGAAATCGGAGAACCTGGAGAAAACACGCCACTACAAAGCTCACATGCAATCGCTTCAGATCAAACCCGGGCCGTCTAGGTGAGATACGAGCGGTCTAACCACTCGGCCACGGCGCGGCCATAATTGTTGTGTTAACTATATGGATGAAAAAATCTGTACCAATATACATGAGCATTAGATATTCAACGTTATGATATGGCAATATCACTTCCTAATGACATTTGTGCATTAGGGTTTTTAAAAATTCTAACTCTCATGCCATTGTAAATAGATTGACGACAAGTTTATGTAATGTCAGTTGAATGGCTGCTCCACGCCACAATCGCGGTTACGTTATACAATCGACGATAACCAAGATGGGCGACGTGGCGGAAAAGCATAAATGAGGGGATGGATGTGTCCTAGCGGTTGTCATAGAAACGAAAAGGACCCATTAGAGCTAAGGCGTTTCCGTAGAAATGGTACACACAATGACCCTGTTGTCAATATCTAACAGGCACGTAACACGTGGCATGTGGTTGATGAACCCAGCAGTAACATAAACTACTTTTGTTATGTTCTGCTATCGCTGCATAGCACTGTAACCCAAGCTTGCGATGCTTGTATCAGTTATTAAATTGCCTGTGTGCTGAGAAGTTCGTTTGCGTCATTCTACATAGATGGTTATTGTATTGTGTTTACGTGTGTCTGAGTATGTGTATCTGTGCGTGTGTTGCAAGATTTTGCAATTGTGCTAACGCTTTTAATGCGTATTTAACATTGTCGAAAAGTAGTAACAAAGACAGTGCTGCCAAACGAAAAATTGAGCACGCTCGTGAACCAAACAAAACTTGTTTGGTAAAAGGATTCCAATTAAAGGACAAGCGTGGGAAAGAATGTGCTTTGAAAGAGAATATTTCGAGGGGAAGAAATTGAACGCGGGACCTCTTATTACTGGCTCTAAGGTAATTGATAGGACCTCACGCGCTGTAGGAATCGGTAGAAACACTATAGTTAAAATTGGGAAAGAAAAGTATCATAAAGAGCAAAATCCGGCACCAGAGTCTAAATTAGAAACTCCTAAAAACAAAAGAAAAGGATGCAAACGTGTCACCAAATTAGATCCCTTCCAACAGGATGATCTACTTAGACACATCTATTCCTACTATGGAAAAGGGCGCATCCGTCTATATTTAAATTCCATGTATCTTTAACAGAAGCCGAACTATTTGAAGATATCAAATCTTCTTTACATAGAATAGTGAAGAAATTAGTTTTTAGGTACAAAAAAGTAATTAGCAGAAAATTGCTGATGCACAAACCCGAATCTGTGCTTGATGCTGTAGGGTCCTTTGGGAAAGCCTTAATCACAATTTGCAACACATTGTTTGGCTTGATGAGAGGTGGGTTAATGCCAATCATTCTGTCAGCTCCCCCAGGAGCCTACTACGGTAGGGACGGGTTTAGCGCACTCGGGGGTTCCCGAGCCACACACCGCCATTTCGTCTTTCCCATTACCACCAACTGAGACACGTTTTGTGTGCATGTGCGCGTGTGTGTGCGCCTTTCTTGTTTGTGATTTACGCGAGGCGAGTGCTTTCGCCTTATCTTCTTCCTCTTCTAGGCTTATTCCTTATACATTTAGTTTTAAGACTTTGGGTTTATTAACTCCTGCCCCCACCGACAGGGATCTTTATTCTATATCCGTGGTAACTGTCCCACGGTTCAGCGCGGCCTCCAATATGTGTCTTCTTCGGAGGTCTCAGGCGTGAAGGTTGAGTGGACCCCTATGTGTAAGCCTCAGGTGCGTAGCCCGTCCATACCGTTATGTACATCCACGTAGCCTACTTGGGGGCCCGGCCTGTTTTAATTTCCTGATGAACGCTGTCCGTTGGGTTAGAATCACGGACCGGTCGTGTTACCGCTAACAGAAACCCGGTTTAATCAACCACAAGTCCCCTGAATCCATGTCTGCGTTATTACGCAGCGTGGCCTAAAGTGGGGAGCCACAGATGCTTATACCTGTGGTAGGGGCTTAAAGCCGGGTTGTACATGGTGAAGGGCTTACCCGTATGGACCAGTAGTGGTGGCTGGAGGGTAACTCCTGAGGTATTCCTTGAGATCGGGCTGGTAGGGGTCTACATAAAGTATTTTTGTGTCTTTTTTCTCTACCCCCGGATGGAGGTTGACGTCGACGGTTCTGGAAGGGTGTCCTATCATAATATTATCTCCGCGCAAAACCACTTTATTTGACCGCTTTATAGTTGTGACCTTGGCCTGCGAGACGAAAAAAATACAAGATCTTAGTATCGTCTATATCCAACGAGAAATTGACAGGATTTGCGGTAAAGTGATCAATGCTACCAGAACGAGAGAGGATGCCCTTCTAGTGGAAACCAAGAGAGAGGACCCGTCAAAGAAGCTCATTAAAACCAGTTTGTTAGGTTCGTACACCATAACGTGGCTCCACATTATGCTTTGAACATTTGTAGGGGCGTGGTGACTACCTCTTGCTTAGACTGTATTTCTGAGGCAGATATTGTCACAAATTTAGCCGACCCGGGTGTATGGACAGCCCGTATCACTACGTACAGTATTTCTAAATTTCAAATCGCTGTTTTCGGTGTCAACGGTTTGGCCATACGCAAACCCGTGTTCGTTCGACGCCACCTGTGAACGTTGCGGCCAGCCTGCCCACGGTGAAGGTGTCTACGGTTTTTGGAAGAAAAGGCTATACAGGAGTTGTGCATTAAGTAGCATCTAGCCTTTCCTTGAGGCCCGGCGTCGCTATCAGCAGTTCCAGCCTGCGACTACCTTAGGCTACGCCTCCGCAGTTCGCCGCACTCCTGGTTGCTCTGAAACCCTTCAAACCGCACAAGTTGCAGAGGTGTCCACACAAACGGACCCGTCATTGTGCTCTACCGCGTTGCCTGAAATACCCGCACAGCGGCCTTCATTGTCAAAAGCTTTCACTTCGGCTGAACATGTATCAAAATCCATACGCCAGCCATCTTCTAGTCCACCACCTGCCGCCGCCTCTCAGGAGCGCTCTCGAAAAAAGTGCAAGCAGGGCGATAAGTCTTCGAAGTCCCGTTCGCGTTCTACAAGCCGTCGAGCATCTTCCGCATCCCGACCATCCGACGATTCCGAAGGTCGTCCTTTTCTCGGCCAGAGATCTGTGAAACTTAATCGGCCACATTAGCAATGTTTGTAAACTGTCCATCACCTTCTTTAGAGAGTTTTATTTGTTCCACCTCACATATCCCACGTTTCTAGGTTTTGCTCTTTTTACCATGTCGTTGCTGACGTGGAATACCCGCAGTATTCGCTCCCATAGGGCCGAACTGCAGCTGCTGCTGCGATCTTATGACCCCCTGTTCATTTACTTACAGGAGACGAAGCTTCGCCCTCACGATCCTTTTGTTGTACGCCGTTACGTCCAGGCTCTTTTCGATCTTACCTCGGAGGAGGGCTCTCCTGCTCATGGGCGTGTCATGATACTCACGCGTGATGATATCTACAGTCACAAACTATCTCTTACCACTGCCCTGCAAGCTGTTGCTGTCTTCCATCTGTAATGTTTACGTTCCTCCTTCAGCTACCCTCAGTACAGCCGACATGGTCAATCTCCTGTCCCAGCTCCCGGCACCTTTTCTTTTGCTGGGCGATTTCAATGCCCATCATCCACTTTGGGGTTCCTCTAGGGCATGTGAGGGAATGACGCTGCTTTTTGATCTGTTTTACCAATTTCGGCTTGCTGTTTTGAACACCGGTGAACCAACATTTCTTTCTGATTCTTCTGCCATTCAAGCGATCATTGCTCTGTGTTGCACGCGAAAGCAAATTGGGCCCTCTTTTCAGCGAAAGCGGTTTCCAGTGACAATGAGTTCACCACTGTCGACCACATGGTAAACCACTTTACTTCTGTCGTTCTTTCCGCCGCTGAACTCTCTATCTCTCGGACGCCTTCCCATCCCAGACGATTGCCGGTTCCTTGGTGGAGAGTCGAGTGCCGCGAGGTCATTCGTGTGAGCAGGAGAACTATTAGGGTATTTCACCATCACCCCACGTTGGACCATTTGATCTGTTTCAAACAAGCTCGTGCAAGGGCCCGTCGCATTATTCAGGATAGCAAACGGGCTTCCTGGACTTCATTTGTTGTAACCTTTACTCAGTTAACGCCTTCATCAGTTGTATGGGAGAAGCTCCGCCGTGTTTCCGGTAAGCAGGCTAACTGTTCCATACCGGGACTTCACGTGGGATGTGCTACCGTCGTCGATCCGGTAGCTGTTGCTGACGCCCTGGGTAGTACCTTTGCGTTTGTCTCAAGTTTTCGTACTATCAAGGCCGAGGTGGAGTCTCAGGCTCTCTCCTTTCGATCTTTTAGTCATGAGTGCTATAACTCGAATTTTAGTACACAGGAACTAGAAACCTCATTATCGTCCTCTAGGCTTTCTGATCCTGGGCCAGATTGAATGCCTATCGCCATGCTCCAGCATCTCTCTTCTGCCGGAAAACGCTTTCTGTTATTGTTCTATAACCGCATTTGGTGAGTTGGAGTGTTTCCTGCGGTTTGGCGCAATGCCACCATTATTCCGATCTTAAAACATGGTAAGGATCCCCATCTTCCTTCCAGCTATCGTCCAATCTCCCTCACCAGTTTCCTTTGCAACGTGATGGAGCGTATGATTAATAGGCGATTTGATGGTGGCTCGAATCTCGTGATATGCTATCCAACGTCCAATGTGGCTTCCGTCGTTAGCGTTCCACAGTGGACCACTTGGTGTCCCTGTCCACTCTATCATGGATGGCTTTTTACGGAACAGTCCGACGGTTGCGGTATTTTTTGATCTGGAAAAGGCGTATGATACCTGTTGGAGGTAGGGTATACTTCGTACCCTTCACAATTGCGGCATGCGTGGCCATCTTCCCCTTTTCATCCGGGAGTTTATGAGGGATAGAGTTTTTAGGGTTCGGGTTGGCTCGATTTTATCCGGTGTTTTTACTCAGGAGAACGGAGTACCGCAGGGTTCAATGTTTAGTGTGACATGGTTTGCTATTGCCATCAATTCTGTTCTAGAGTGTCTTCCATCTGGCGTTTCCTCTTCATTGTTTGTGGACGATTTCGCTATTTACATTAGTTCTCGTCGGATTTGTCTTCTAGAACGCCGCCTACAGCTTTGTCTTGACCGTCTGTATCTTTGGAGTATGGAGAACGGTTTTAAGTTCTTCGCCGAAAAAACTGTCTATGTTAATTTCTGGCGACGGAAGGCGTATACTTCTTTTTCTCGTCGTCTTGGTCCTGACGTTCTTCCTTTCGCCGAGGAGACGAAATTTTTATGTCTGATTTTTGACACGAAAGTCAGCTGGTCTTCCCATATATCGTACTTAAAGGTAAATTGTGACCGTTATCTTAATCTTTTACGCGTTTTAAGTGGCACATACTGGAGGGCTGAGCGGACTACTGTTCTACGCCTTTATCGGTCTCTGGTCCGGTCAAAATTGACTTTGGTTGCTTTGTGTATTCTTCGGCCCGCCCCTCCATTTTAGCTCGGCTCAATACTACACATCACCGTGGTATCCGTTTGAGTATTGGTGCTTTCCCCACGAGTCCAGTTCTCAGCCTTTGTGCGGAAGCTGCGGAACCTCCGCTATCTTATCGACGCGATGCTCTACTTTGTAGTTATGCCTGCAGTCTCCTTAGTTTACCCAGACATCCATGTTTACCTTGTTTTTAACGACTCTTTGGACCGTCGATACTCAAATAATTCTCTGGCCCTACTTCCACCTGGTGTGCACTTTCGGCTGCTCCTTCGGCGTTTGGCCGTCACTTTGCCAACCGTTTACCCCAGAGGGGATGCTCATTTTCCTCCGTGGCTCCACCCTCAGCCCACCGTTGATCTAGGGTTGCTGTCCACGCCGAAGTTGGCGACGCCCGATTCTGTTATTCATTCCGCCTTTTTAGCCCTCAAAGCGCAGTTTGCTAAATGCAATTTTATTTACACTGATGGCTCCAAGAACGCTAGGAAAGTAGGATGTTCTTTTATTCACAACCATGAGAGTTTTAGATTTCTACTTTTACCGCAGTGCTCGATTTTCACAGCTGAGCTTTTTAGCGTTTACCAGGCTATTTGATATATTCAGCGGCAAGTTTCTACTGAGTGGGTTGTGTGCTCTAATTCTTTGAATGTTCTGAAGAGCCTTATATCTCTGTACAGTCGCCAACCCCTCGTACAGCGTGTCCAGGATTGTCTCAACTCACTCGCCGATCCTGGCTTCAGCGTTACTTTTATGTGGGTTCCCTGCCACTTCGGCCTGCGCGGCAACGAGGCTGCCGATGCCGCAGCGAAGGCAGTCGTTTCAGCCTCCAAGCGTTTTAACTCTTCTGTGACCTCTGCGGACTTACGCCGCTTTTTACTTCGTTTAATCCTTTTGAGTTGTATTGCTGACTGGGCCGACCTAAAGGGCAACAAACTTCGGAAGGTGAAGTCACTCCCTGTCGGCTGGCGCATCTCATCTCGCGTGTGTCGTCGCGAAGAGGTCATTTCAACTAGACTACGCATTGGGTACTGTGGTTTTAATCACAGTCATTTATTGCCTTCGCACCCTGCACCGCCTTGTGTTCATTGTCAGGAGCCGTTAACTGTGAGGCATGTCTTAATCGAGTGTCAGTTTTTAGCTCCCTTACATTTGTCCGTCGGATTACCAGTTGATATTTTGCAGATACTGGCGGATGAACTCATTGCTGTGGAACGCGTTTTAGATTTTATGCGTCTAGTCGGTATGAGCCACCGTATGTAATTTTAACGTTTAACGCTTTGTGTCCTGTATTTGTCTGATTACTTAGTGGCGTTGGTTCTTTTGGCGGCTCGACAGGAACCCTTTTATCGCTTTTTATCTTTAGATTTCAGTTTGTGGACCCTTTTATCGCATCTTATTTTTACGTCCCGCAGTACCTGACACTGTTTTAGCCTCATTTTAATGTGCTTTTAGATTTTAGTGTGGGGACCTAGTCCTTAGCTTTTTTTTTATACCCCCGTTTTTCGAACGCTAATAACCGTTGCAGTTGTGCGCCCTAAAGCTTCACTACTACTACTAATACTACTACTACTACTACTACTACTACTACTACTACTACTACTACTACTACTACTACTACTACTACTACTACTACTGCTGCTGCTGCTGCTGCTGCTGCTGCTACCATTACTGCTACCACTACTCCTACCACCACTACTCCTACCACCACTACTACCACCACCACCACCGCCGCCACCGCTGTCGCCGCCTGCTCCTGCTCCTGCTGCTGCTGCTGCTGCTGCTGCTGCTATTCTGTCAGCAAGGGCTGGACGGACAATACGCTAGAGGCAGTAATGAATGTACCGTTAGGTAAAGGAGGCCTTGCTGGAACTGCGTCAGGTTTGTTTCCAATTGTTGTCTTCTTTTTAAATCCAAAAAGTCAGTCGATTACCACGAGGAGATGAATTATAACACTTTCCTTAAATGGCTCCAAGAACAGCCTCTTCCAAATGTGCATAGACCATCAATAATAGTAATGGACTAAATGAAATACCTCTCCGTAATTTCTGATAGATCTGAAAGCATAGAGCTACTGGAACCTGTAAAAGCGCATAAATCGCGGTTTACAATTTATGTATTCGATGGCATAGCTGCATAATGTTGTCATAAATTGGTTACGCTTGCCCCTTATAATTGTCATTTTAATTCAATTGAGCTAATCTGGACCGAACTAAAGGGCTATGTTGGGCGAAACAACAAAGATTTTACTGTGTCGTCTGTAATAAAGCTGAGGCATTAACAACAGTAAACGCTGAAAACTGGGAAAAGGCAGCTATCCATACAGAGGACGTAACAAGTGCAGCATGGGAAAATGAAGAATTTTTGGAAGTAGAGATAGAACAGCTGGTCATTTTCGTGGGAAATTCCAAACTCTTCAGATGATGATGACGATGACGACGATGGTATCGCTGGCGGCAGCAGCAGCAGCAGCAGCAAATACAACAGTGATGCAAGGATTCGAATATCAGGGGCATTTTCCCATTGGAAAAGCATCAACATTTCACAGGCATGTTTCTTTTGAAATCGCAAATATTTAGACTGATATATAGTTGCATATTGTATCCTTTGAATGTATGTTCAATATTGTATTGTTGTCTTCGTATACGAATATAAATAATACGCACTCAATATTCCAGGAGCAATTCAATCTTCTTCGTACACATAATCATACCGCGCTCCCACGTGGTCACAATAAGAGACAACGTCGCTTCTCTCTCACTGCGAACAGTCAGTCCCTTTCATGGTTGGCGCCGATTATAGCCGGAGTGCCACACGCTTTTACTGCGATCGTATCAACGCCCTCGTGGGGATGCAACTAGCGGACCGGGCCGACCTGGAAACTGCCTTGTCAGGGTGGGTTGAGTGACTCTTGGTCGTCTAAGTGACGGCAACACCACTGAACGGCGTCCTTTCCTGAAGTTTTTTCTCTACTTTCTGGTAACTTCTACCTTGTTTTCTCTAGGCTGCAGTTGGCTTTATTGGGTGTAGACTATATTATTACCTCGCTCCCGCAATGTATTGCAGCCTCCTACCTTTCACATACCTTAAATAGAAATATTGATAAAATCCCCTTTCATCCTTATTTTAAATTCAAATACATTCTAGCATTTTATCATTTTATTATTTTATCCCTAAAAGAACCTTATATCCTAGGAGATCCAGATAACTTTACACTTACGCCGGTGCTATGCGGAACCACAAGAGGCTGAAGCAGCACAAATTACATTTAGGTTATTTATATATTATTAGCTTCCCAGTCTTGTTGGTCGAGGTCGAATGCTTTCTTGGAAGCCCGGAAACACTTGCGAATCCGCCAACCCTCTGTCCCGAAGTATGGTACCTATAGCTCAGTTGTAGCTAAATCGGTACAAAGTCGGGAAGTCGCAACTCAAACCTGCGATACAAACGGGGCCATTATTGCAGAAAAAGTTCTCACAGGCAGCTCACTTCCAAGACCTTCGATTACAGCATCTAGTCAGTAGCAACATCTCTTACATCTGAAACTGCAAAGAGCGCTACAGTTAAATCGCCGCTTTTTCAACCACAAATCTCACTGCGGTCGCTTGGGATCGAACCCAGGCCGTCTAGGTGAGAGGTGAGTGCTCAAATAATCTCAGAGTCCATGGAGCTTATGGTTACTCGACATTCGTCTTCCTAATAAGGAAAACCTCTTTAAAAACCTTACCTGTAACTCACCCAAACCTCAAATTGAACTCAGGACCTCTGAATGTGTGACAAATGTGCTACCCCTATACTACAGACATTATCACGACTCTTTAAACTGTGACAAATAATTTTTTTATGAATTCGGACACTTCATTTAGTTTTTGTTTCCAAGTCAAGTATTACTATTGTTCAGTTCATATATTCTTATAATTGTTTTCTGGAGTAATATGCTACCACGGCATATTATCTTATATAACTTAAGCTTTATAATCTCCTACATGTAATCCTTGGGGTCTACAAAAATTAACTTCTCGATTTTAAAGTTTTCTAGCACTTCACCTGTTTTCGGAGTCATCCTGTTATTTCACGAAAAATGTAAGATCAATTGCAAAATAAATTAAATATTTAATTGTATTAAATGTAAATAGTTGTTAGGTGCTCGTTACTCTTAGCAGTATGGTCCAACTCTTCATAATCTTTGCAACACTTACGCACTATTCTTTTGTTCTTTAAAATGGAAAAACTATCGACTTTCAAAGCCAGCATGTAAAGGAGGAGCTATACTTTGATAAAGTCAGTGAGAAGGGGGAAATAAGTGCGCCACGTATGTTCAGCGGTGACTACCACAAAGTACCGTCACACTCAACCGGCCTAGGCACGAGCAACTTGTTCTGAACTCATTGTCCTTTTGATTGTCTCAAAATACTTCGATCCAAGAATGCGTCTTCAGCATGATGTATTTCTCGTGCAGCTGCAACGAAATGCAGGATTAAAGTTTTTCTGCAAACGTTTATCTCTATGAACATAAGGCAGATACAATTATTTTCGAATCCCACTGCCGACTTCTCTGAACTCATGCCTCTTTCGGGGGCTTTCTCGAGTCACTAGGCAAATGTTGGAGAGGTTACTTCCTTCCCCAAAACCTCCTGTCTTTCATTTCATCTCAGCCAGTTTCTTTCACAGTTGAAGCGTCGGCGAGGACTGCGGTGGTGGCGCCCTTCCGTGCTAGTGACTACGCTCTGGAAGTGCAGATCTCGGCTGCTTAATGGCATTGGAAATCATCTGTAGACTCAGGGAGTTCGGTCAGACCTTGAGCGCGGGATCCTAGCGTTCCCCGAGTCGAGATGAACTGCTTCAAATATGTTAGGGACCCTCCCGGTGGCTCATTTCGGTCGCTCTTGGAATTATTTTCATCTCAACCTTGGGATGTAACGTACAATAAGTCACTGGCTGCAGTGCGGAATCTCTCCGACATTACGCACACACATACACAACAAGCTCATACACATACACACTAAACGCGCGCACACAGACACACATCTGATCACGATCATCTGCTGTGATAAATCTGAAGCATCGACATAATGAGGGAACTACTTATTTCTTTGCTCCTTTGCAGTTCATTCACCGGAAATATCATTCGAGTCCTTACTTCTTTCTCCCCTAACATTAAAACTAACCAACACAAAGAAATGCGGGCTGATACATATATCTGTTTTACAGGTGCTACATCACGCGGATTTTAATCGTATTCTGGCAGATTATCCGGAAATAGTACAGAAACTGCGTAAAAGCGTCGAAGACAGAATAGATATGGCAAAGAATGCCAAACAACAAAAAGATGATGACGGATATGAGATTGGTCTATCACTTGTACCCATGGGGAGCGTACCTGACATCAAAATCCTAAAGCAAAAACTGGAATTGAAGGTAAGCTATTAGAGCATCATATGCACAGGAGTTCCAAAATATGTCTTGAGAAAATCTTTCATATGAGTTGTACTTCTTTTGACAATTATCAAATAACTATAACATTAATTGTGACTGTAATTAATTAAGTTAATCCAAACCTATATTCATCAAATACCCAGGGATTTCATTTGCGTATATGATAAGTTCATTTTAGCTTGACCTATACAACTTACGAGATACGATTTTTTTCTTTTTCTACTACTTGCTTAGTAGGTAGAAAAGGTTTTGCACTACACCTAAAACCTCCATACCAAAGTTTCACTGGAAATACTTATTTTGGAATCCCTAAATCCCAAAAAAATCATTTTTAGAAAACCGTTCGTGTATGCATGTGTATGTGTATGAACAACAAAATTGATATTTAAGTTCAACACTTCAAAAAAAATATGAGACGAAGATTTAAAAAAAAAAAAATCTCCTCACTGCAAACAAATCTTTAAATGGAACATTTTCGAACAATTGCATGTTCTCAGAAGTGGCTCTAATGTTTTTTACGAGGGTCAGTCAATAACTAATGCCTCCTATTTTTTTTTCTTAACTTATTGGAGCAATTCCTCAAAACTTTTTCTCTAATCCACTGCAGTAGAACCTTCCTAAGACAACAGGTGGCAGCTCTGCAAAATGGCTGACATCGATGTGCATGTTAGAAAGCGTACGGTAATTGAATTCTTGCAAGCAGAAGGTGAAACGCCCATTCGCATTTATGAAAGGATGAAAAATATGCATGGTGATGCAACAATGGGTGTTAGCATCATTAGAGGATAGGTCCGTCACTGTAATGAAGCAGAAGGGCAAACACCGTTGGCAGATAAAAATCAGAGCGGTAGACCGGTGAGTGCAGTGACTCCACGCAACATTGAGCGAGTGGATGAGAACATTTGTACTGACCGCCGAGTAACAACGAATAAATTGTGCTGCATTATGTCCCTCAGGAAAGGTAGTGTGATGGGATTATTCAACAACTGGAGTACTCAAAGATTTGTTCACGGTGGGTACCAAGAATGTTAACCGAAGAGAATAAGGAGACAAGAAAAACAATAGCTGCCGAACTCTTGCAACAATTCAACATTGGAAAACATTGTGACTGGAGACGAAAGATGAGTTCATTTTTTGAACCTCAATCAAAAAGACAGTCCATGAAATGACATCGCAAAACCTCACCGAAGAAGAAAAAATTCAAAACTGTGCCATCGGCAGGGAAAGTTTTGGCAACAGTGTTCTGGGATGCACAGGTGTGATTCCGGTTGGATCAGAGATGCACAATAAATTCTGTCCAATATGTCAGCACCCTCAAAAAACTTAAAAGCACATCTTCGGCGACTTCGCCCATCAAAAACCATGGCGAATGTTCTTCTTTTGCATGACATTGGAAAACCACACACCAGTCATCACACTACTGAAGCGATTGTGAAAATTGGATGAGAATCCTTGCCTCATCCCCCGTACACCCCTGACCTAGTACCATCAGACTAACATCTGTTTGGGCCGCTAAAGGAAGCTTGTCGTGGGATTCACTTTGAAGATGCACATGCCGTGAAAGCATCTGAACGTTAATGGCTTCGGAAGCAAGACTAGGTGCATTTTACCACACGGGAATACATGCCCTTGCTAACAGATGGATCAAAACTGTGAGAAAGGATGGGGATTACATTGAAAAACGAAAAGTTAATTCTCAATGTTGTGACTTTCATGCTGTGTAATAAAAATTTAATTCTCTTACAAATTAAAACAGAAAAAAATTAGGAGGCATTACTTATTGACTGACCCTCATAAAGCATTGTACTGCTGATCGATCATAAATAAAAAATATAAAAAAAAGTTTCCAAGTATTCGCCCCACCCCTAACTACCCTTTATATGGAAAAATTTTCGAAAATGTTGTTTTTCTTAAGAATGGCTATAACGATTTTGATTGAAATACCACATATTAAAGTATTTCTATTGCAAATAAAATGTATATCTTGAATTTTCTGGGAGTAGCATCTAAAGACCTGTTTATTCTGGACGAATTTTGCTTAATTTGGCATAACTAAGTTAACCGTAAGAGATAAACAAAAACTTACAATACCAAAAATGTAGATCTTGTTGAAGTACACAGGTTTATTAATATACTTTTTTTTCGTGGAGCTTACCGTTTACGAGGTATTCCTTGTTATTAGTTTCAATTGTGAAGTACTTATACTTTAATCAGGCTGAAGTGTCCGTTTTTCTTTTGTTCTACTCCTGGCCAAGCAAAGAAGCGATTTGCAATGACAATGGCACAACGGCAGCTTTTAAAACATTGACTATCATTTTAGCCTATTGCATTCCCTTAGTTCCAGTCTACTTATAAGGAACTAAGTAACAAAATTCTGCTAATGTTTATCTCGACTAGCATGGTGTAGAAAGAAAAGTCATCTTTTGTAAGAAGTTTCTTTGTGGAGTAGCTAGAGAAAGTCATGTGAGTGTAACACATTATATTTTTTAGTTATGTTGCCCACACACACTGGTCTTTTTCTAAAAATGGTTCGCTTTTGGATTCAGAGAGTCTAAAATAAACAGGGCTAGCCGTTCAAATATTACAGCTTGAAGGAGAACAATGGCACCCAATTTTATAGTTTGTTTTCCAAATGAGGAGCCTTTTGATAACTTAATTTAAAAACCTGCTATGTTTACACTTACACGATTTCTCTATTTACTCTTCCACACAATATTATATCAGGAACTTACTTATGCATTTCATGCTAAGTAACATAAACGTTTGTATACATTTATGAACAAAGAAGAGACAGGATAATCACATTATAAAAAATCTCATGTATTCCATTCACATCACTTTCTCTACGTCTCTGCAAAAAATGATTGTTAAAAAGCTAATGCTTCTATATACTTCATTCTAACCGAGAAAAAATTAGCAGCAATAATCTTATTACCTGCTTCCTTGTAAGCAGAAGTGAAATAAGGGAGTACCTTAGATTAAAGTGATACTCAAAAGCTGGTTGCTATGTGACTGAAGCTCCTTTGTTTGTATGGACTGGAGTTGCATGATAAAAGTATAAGTTTTTCAAAACTGGAGCAAAAAACAAAGAATATTTTAAAAACGATCAATTCCACACAAAAAATGCATATAACATAAATTGTGAGATTTAATGTGCTCTATATTTTTGTCTGGTAGGTTTTTTGTCCATCTCTTATGGTTTAGTAGTTATGCAAAATTCCGTAAAATCCATCCAGAATAAAGTAGTCTTCAAAGGCTATTCCCAGGAAATTCAAGATATACATTTTATTTGACAGTTAAATATCTTTAATATTTGACATTTTAATCAAAATCGTTAGAGCCATTTTTAAGAAAATCAAAATTTTCGAAAAAAAGTTCCATGCAAAGTGTAGTTGGGGGTGGAGGGATTTTCTTGAAAATCTTTGTGTCGCATCCCTGGAAGATGCCAAACTTAAATACCAAGTTTGGTATTTAACGGTCTTGAGCTATGCTGTCCACAGCCACACAGACACACACACACACACACACACACACACACACACGGACCTTTTTGTAAAAATGCTTTTTTTGGATTCAGGGGGAATGCCTTTGGTATTTCCGGTGAAATTTCGGTATCAAATTTTTGGGTGGAACACAATACCTTCTCTACGTGCAGAAAAAGTAAAGATCTTATGTGTTCCATTCATATGACTTTCTCTACATCTTTGTAACAAATTGTTGTTAAAAAGCTTATGCTTGTATTTACTTAATGCTAATCGTAAAAACATTAGTAGAAATAGTCGTATTACTTGCTTCCTTGTAATCAGAAGCGAAATAAGGGAGTACCATAGGTTAAAGTGATAGTCAAAAGCTGGTTGCTATTTAAAAATAAATGGCGTGTTATTTATTTAACTGCTGTGGTTCTCAGCGTCTCATTCTAAATTTGTTGTGAAAGACCACTTAATTTTGCTCAGAGGCCTCTCTATCGGGACCAACGGCTTTACTTCCCTTCCGAATGAAGCCATGATAAGGATTTTTACATCCGAGAAAAACGCATCGTCCACCGCCGGGTTTGAACCCGCGATCTTGGGCATATGAAGTGAGCATGGTAACCATTTCAACATGAAGGGCGACTGGTTGCTATGTGCCTGAAGTATCCTTATTTGTATGGACAGGAGTTGATATAGTCCTGAGAGAAGTTTTTTAAAGGTGAAACCAAAAACAAGGCATATCTCAAAAACGATCAAAGCCATGAAAAAAATTCATATAACATAAATTATGTGTTTTAAAGTGCCCTACATTTTTTGTGTGGTAAATTTTTCTCCATCTCTTACGGTTTAGCAGTTATGCAAAATTCCGTAAAATTCGTCTAGAATAATGTAGTCTTCGGAGGCTATTCTCAGAAAATTCAAGATTACATTTTATTAGTCAGGTAAATATCTTTAATGTATGATATTTTAATCAAAATCGTTAGAGCGGATTTTAAGAAAATCATAGCTTTCGAAAAAAGTTCCATGTAAAGGGTAGTTTAGGGTGGGGGGATTTTTCTCAAAATCTTCATGTCGCATCCCTGGAACATACTAAACTTAAATACCAAGTTTGGTATTTTACCAACTTTTCGTTTTTGGGTTATCGTGCTCACAGACACATTTGACCAAGTAATATTTTGGGTTAAATGGGGAAATCTAATACACAAAGCTATCATCAAATAATAGCTTATCAATTGCCCAAACAGATCTACTAGCTCTTTAGTTATGTCATTGTTAGCCTTAGAAATACCTGTTTTGACATAGAAGAAAATAAAGAAAGAAGTATAAAACATTAGGAATAAAGGAAAGAAAGAGATTCGGAAAAAGCATTAATGTTACTTTGTGACTTTCTCCTTAATGTAATTCATTACTTAGGCCAGCGTATGTCCGCCGCACTATGGATGCGCTTCCATTACTGTTATTATGCAATAGCATCTTGGTTGCCCACGTTGTTAACTGCATATGTCATCCTTTCCACACTACCTTATGGGTGCCTTGACCTCCTTCTTTCTGCAATACCAACTATATATGCTACATTGCGCAGATCATTGCGTTTTTCAGATGCAAAGGCATTATTAAACATTGTCAACGGGCAAGTTCCAGTTGACACTTCTACTGGCCTCACTTTGTTTCCATGAAAATTTTGACACTGCACAACATTAAAGGAAGAATCAATATCGAAGGTGTTTCCAAACATCGGTGCAAAAAGTGTGCTTGGTTGAGCGAACGAGCTATTTTAGCAGTATCTAATAAGAATGTAGATGATTTGAATATAAAAATTCGGGTAAAATTGATGTACAAATGCATTCATTTAAGTCGATCAATCCCATTGCCAATCCAAGAGAAGTCGTCAATTATCTAACTGCATCCCTAAATTCATTGGATTTGCTAGGATTCCCGCCACATAATTTACAGCTCAAGGTTGACTAGTGATAATTATACTATGCAATATCAATTAGCCGAAATTATGCAGCGGAACAAAACTCATTGTTAGAAAAAGTATGAACATTTTCATTAAAGTTTCTATAACATAGGAAAGTTCAAAGGCGATGATATACTTATTCCAAGAATACGAATAATGTCAACCGACTTTCCTTTTGAATTTAAGTGCGCCTTGTATTCGCAATGACAATAAATCCCAAGGTCAATCCTTAGAAGTGAGTGTAATATACCTTGAATTGTGCTTTTCGCATGTTGTACGTTACGTGCTTGAGAGTCAGCAAACTATCGGCGCTGTGTTTTCTCTCCGGAAGGAAAATTGTACATTACAAGGCATTACAATAAAATATTGTCAAATTATTGCATTGTAATTTTATTTCATTGCATGGTCGTACTGTAAACGAAAGCTTTTGTTTGAGATTTTTTCAATAGGTACATCACCCATGCAAAGCTAGTAAAAAATAAAAATCGTCATCTAATACATGACAGAAACTAAAAGTAAGTGCTAAAAGGATTATCCCATTTAATTGAAGTTAACAAAAGTTATATTAGAAAAAATATTTGCCATGCCTAAAAAACGAAACATAGCCCTGAATAGTAAGTGGGAGTATTAAGAACAGAACAACTTTTTGAATTATGAGCGTATTCATTTGACATTTTTGGGGTAATTTACATTTTTAGTCATTTTTGCTTTTAACTAGGTTTTTCTTAATTTGGCAATTTTGCAACATAATCATTTGGCATATAATATTTTATATATGCTTACTTTTTACCTGTTTTTAAAAAAATATATATCTTTCCCCAATTTTATTCCGAAATGATAACTTTCTGTAACTTTATTCTATTAATTTCATAGTATCTATCAAATTATTATTATTCTGTGAAATTACTAGTTTTACGAAATTCCAATTAATAATTTTCTCCAAATTATTATTTTGCAAAATTGCCAAATTAAAAAAAAAACTAGTTAATAGTAGCGAACGGAATGAATTTTCGAGCATATTCTCCAGTATGCCATCTGTTCTTTTCCAAAACAACATTCGAATCAAAACCTATCACTCTTCCAAGCTCCAAATTAATCAAGCAACCTTTTTATTTAATTGTCCTGGAAATATCTTCTGTAGACATTATTTCGTAACGAGATATTTTTCAATTCATTCTTAACTCCACATTACGACTTTTAAAAACTTCTTGCAAAGATTTTAAATCGTACTGTCCTTTTGGAATCTCAACACCATTTACTTTCATGTTCTTAACATTAGCTATTAAATAAGTCGTACGGAACCCGATCAAAGCCACCTTGTGATCGTCCACTCGTATAGAATCGTGTAACCTCAAAACCAACTTTGAGGACATACAACTAAACTTTACTATAATTTAGAGTATATTAAATGAATAAGAACACGGACTGGGACATAACCTACGAACCCAAGTGCTGAAAGAAGAAGAAAAAAATGATCGGAGAACTACTTCCAGATAACATGAGATGTTTAATAGTAGAATCCTCTGGTTGTGGAAAAACGGTTCTCACAAACGATAAAGTTCTAAAGAAAAGAGGATGGATATACTAAAAATGCAAAACGATAGATCAACTAAAACATTAAGAACTAGGAGAATACTGCGATTACGCTCAAGAGGCTTCAAAATAGGCCATTTTATCGACAATTAAGATGTCGTTCCTTTAGATAACTGTAAACCAAACTCCATCGCAATTTTTGACGATTACATCCTGGAAAATCAAGATATCATTCGATATTACTTTACAAAAGGTAGACATAAAGGTTTAAACACATTCTACTTAGCAAAGATTTATACAAAAATAACAAAACAACTAGAGAGATAAAACACCAACTTTATTTGTCTAATTGAACAAGACGATAACAATATAAAGCACGCTTACGAAGAATTTGTTCGCGGAGATACTTCATTCGAAGACTTTCAGAGGATGTGCAGAAAGTGCTGGGACGAAGAACACGGTTTTATTTCTATCGCTGCAACTCAAAAAAAAAACAAAAACAAAAAAAAAACATGGAAATAACATTAAGCACTTTACATCTTGTAACTCTCTTTAAATGTATGCTGAAGAAGGTGCTTAGCAGGCCATTAGATTTAGTAAGCAACTAATCCTGTTGGCAAAGAATATAAAGAGAGAAGAGAGAAACGTATACGAAAAGAATAAAAGACAAGAACAATACGTCATCGATGCCATTCAAAATCTTGGACAAAAGATTGAAAAAGTTACCGAAGAAAATAAAAACCTCATAGCCGAATTGGCTCCTGTTGCAGCAAAAAATATTTTACACCATCCACCAACACCCTCGGAAACTTCATTTGCAAAAAGACTCTTTGCAGATGACGATGCATTTACTTCCTCTCCAAAAAAAAAAAAAAAAAAGCTTACCAATTACAGCACGGTATATATAGGTGCAAACTTGGCAAAATATCTGAATAAGAAGGTCAATAAACCTGTATTTGAAATAAGAGAAGGAGGTACAAAGCCATCTACAGGAAGTAAAGAAGTAATACGCAAAGAAGATACTATTATTATCGTGGCAAAACATACAAGGGAACAGATGGATTGCTAAAATTACTTACAACGAAAACTGTTCCAGAAGATACTACAGAAAAATATTATGATAATTACAAAGAAATATTAATTAATTCCGATTTCATCTTCGTAAACAACGATCCATCGACCAAAAAAACAAAATCCAGCAAAGGTAAAAAGTTTGACAAATACGTTAAACCAATATGGTCACAAAGAAGAGGATCAACATCTCTCAAACTTGGAAAAGACATAGACTTACAACGATACTCCCAAAGAAAGGATTTGAATGAGTGATGTCAAATAACTGGTAGATCGAATATTCTTGATTGATGGATAAAAAAGAGCAGGGAACAGAAGCTATTACAACAAAAAGGAATCTATGTTGGACCTGTGGATTGATAGATTAAAATCCTTTACACCAGGAAAACATTTTCTGAAAATATACACCTTAATCAGAAAACTCAACCAAAATCCTCAAACAGATCTCAATTTCAAACAGATAAATCTATTTCCATCAAACTTTTGGGAACACCAAGGTAAAGGTTTGCTAAACGACCTCTTAAACTCCAAAAAGTTGTCCAAAATGCATATCAGAAAAATGTGGACTAGGGAAAAGCACAGATTTTGTGGACTTGGGACCAAACTAGACGAAAGATTAGAAAAATGTGACGAACCTTTAAACCCATTAGACCAACAATGTGTGAATCACAACATATTTTACATAGACAACAAAGACTTAGAATCCAGACATAAATCAGATAAAGAACTACAATTAACAGCCAAAGAAATCCAACACGATCCAAACACTCCATGGTACTACAAACCAGATGCCGCATTAGTCGGATGAGCCATGTATGCGAAACGACACTTGGGAATGGGTACACCTCTTAAAACCGGGTGGATTTTATAAACGGAGGCGCACAAGCTCAATCTCTCTCTTGCTCAAAAGCGAAAAATTGCATCATGTGGAAGATCGCTGTAATAGAACTAAAAATTCCAAAATCTAACCGGTGGTGATGATGTTCTCGGTCTAACAAAAACCCAAATAAATCTAATCGAAAAAGTCAAGAAAAATAAAAAGGGACTCAGATTAACTGTTTCCTATAATCAACTAAAATACAATCACAAAGGTGGATTTCTACCTATCATAGTAGGAACAGCGGCAGAGATGTCAACAAAAACAGCTATTAACAATGCAAAGAAAAACAAGAACGAACTGGAAGAGACGAAACGACATAACGAAATAATAGAAACCCATCTAGGTAAAGGAGTTCTTCCATTGGTAACCCGACTTGTTTACAAAATTATAAAAAAAACTGCAAAAGTAAGCCCTCTCTCAAATAATCTCTCACACAAAAAGA
Organism: Hymenopus coronatus; assembly: GCA_030762935.1. NCBI lineage: Eukaryota > Metazoa > Arthropoda > Insecta > Mantodea > Hymenopodidae > Hymenopus > Hymenopus coronatus. The sequence goes on along the minus strand of CM060885.1, from coordinate 12,828,390 downwards.
CTCAAAATAAAAAACTTCAGAGGCGTATTCATAATTGACGATATACCACACAAACACAACCTCGACGAATGTGGCATTGTAAACCCTGACACATCACAAAGCAAAGGAACCCACTGGATATGCTGTTTCAAAAACAACGTGTTCAATTCCTATGGCGGTGACCCCCCAATGGCCCTAGTCGACTACTTGCCAAAACCAGTTCGATATAATACTGCGAGAATTCAAAACCTATACAAGTTTTCTGTGGTCACTTGTGTCTTACAGTATTGAAATTATTTTCCGATGGAGATAGCTTTGAATTAATTATGGATAAACTAAATAGAGATGGACATATTTCGAAACGTTACTTCCGAGAGTGAAATTATTGAAAGATTTAAGCACGATATTTTGGAAGAATTGAAAGACGATAAGACAAAATTAGTGAAAGCTGATATATTGGACGTAGTGCAAAAACAAAAAAACAACAAAGATACAATCTGAAAATATTGTCATAAAAAATTACTACAAAGGTTACGACATTTGGATGATTCTTTAGAGTCTACTAAAAAGAAAACAGTTGAAGAGATGTTAAATATTAAAACGGATGCAGATAAAATAAAATCATTGCAAGACTAACTCGAGGAAATGAAAGCAGAAATACGTAACGTGGAAGCCAAGACTAAAGAGGAGGTACTGAAAGAATTGAGTGACTTAGAAACAAAAACGCTATAAAAGTTGGTAAACCAGAGATATGCTAAGACTAAGAATATTCATGACGAAATAGCAAAGATGTTTAATGTCACCAAAGGTTACGTATCTTTCAAAAAGAGGTGAGTTGTGAGAATAAAAGATGGCACAGATTTGCAAGATGCTGTTACAAAGGACAATTGGATAAGGTAATATCTTTATCGAGGCCAAAAAAAACACTAGATGACGAAGAGAATTCCGATTTCGAAGGTAAACGATTGGTGAACGTACATACGCCGGTTGAAGGACGTGATTCCATAAATCTTTATTATCTCAAAAGAAACTTGGTCAGCATCACACCTATATTTGGAGTATTGTAGGGTATTTACTTTAAAATAAACGATGTTAACCATTATCCCATATTCAACCATTTCAAAGTTATAAGAGTTGAATCAAACTTGAGTAGTGATATAGACATGACGGGTCATCACTTTAAAGATCTATCTGTGGATCGTTACACGGTACCATTAGACCAAATGGTCACATATATTTTATGAACAAACTACACTATAAACTAGAAGAAGGATATAAATTGTTTGTGAATCTCTACGTCAAGTTCAGCATGCAATATTTCTTAAATAAATGGATAACGTGTACTGTGTAAAGTGCAAACGTTCTAAATTCCCAAGAGCAAAAAATAAACAAAAGAGGTACACCCTACCTTCAAGTGAAGTGTATAAAGTGTGGTGGAATTAAGAATGTGTTTGTAAAAAAAGAAATCTAAAAGAAGAAGTAATCGATGAAATTCACAGACAAGCTAGAAAGCATTACCAGACACGCAGAATCATCACTCCAGTTGTTCCAGACCTTCACCAAATAGATGTAGTCGAGATAGATGTCAGTAATCTCAAAGGTTTTTCCAGAATTAACATGATCTACAAAAATATAGTGACTTGTAGCAGCGGCGGTATCTCATTGATGAAACTGCTGCACTGGCGACTGAGTAAAGGCCGTGTCGCTACTTTCCGCGGGAAGGAGGGCGATTGCCGAGGCGAGCTGAATGTTCCATAGCTATCGCAGCGCAGGGGGGGGGGGATGAGCTTGCACAGAGAGTCGCAGCATTATGAGGGTATGTGTCTTCGGCGTATAACCGTTGACAAGGACCTTCTGTTGTTGAGAAAAAGTTGTCTCGATACCTCCCACAGCTTTTCCCTAATCCCTGACGCACATCCTAAGACAAAACAAAAATTCTACGCATAAGACGCAGCGATGCCTTCTCCGAGAATATTTGATAGCACCACTAAAGATATCCACCGTATTTGTAAATGAAACGTCTGCAACATCTACCTGTATCAGAACATGTCACAACAACCCGAGAATAGTTTCCAACCATGTGAACTTGAGCCCTAAAAGCCTACTTTTTTCTCCCCAAACTTGATACTTAAATTTACTATCTTGCAAGGATGCTACACGAAGCTTGTAATGAAAATATCCCCATACCATACTACTCTTTACGTGTAATATTATTAGACTTTTTTACTTTTCTCAAAAATGGCCCTATAATTTTTATTACACTGTGATTTATTAAATATACTTATATTATAGATAAACATTGTATCATTAATTTAAAGAGAATAGCCTCTAATGCCTATTGCATGCTGGATGTCTGTTGCATAGCTGGTAAACTGTAACAGACAAGTAAAATTGCATTACACCAAAAATAGTGATCTCGTTTAAACACACCATTTATGTCAAACATATCCTTCTAGTGGAGTTAACAATTTCCTAGATATTCCTTGACTTTTTGAAATTTCCCACTAACTTCGTGTATCTCAAATGGTAAGTCGTTGTTTCTTTTTGTTTTCTCTTGTTATCCTGGCTAAGCAAAGTCACAGAGCTACCAGCTGTTAAAATATTTGATAATTGCTTCATCCCAAAGTATACCGATATTTTCCGTGTACATACAAGGAATTCAGTAATAATATAAATTCTGCTAACGTTTATCTCGATTACTTAAAGTAGATAGAAGATTATGCTGCGTTAAGACATGTTTTCTGCAGTATAGGTAGAGAAAGTCAGGTGAGTGGAAAACACAGATTGTTTGTAATGCTTATTTTTCGTTTTACGTGGTTTATCGTTCATAGTTCAGTTGCTTGCCAAATTATTTTTATTTTTGTTTCCAATGCAACCGTCTCAGTAACGCCGTGCCTAGTGTTTCTTCTGCCACTGTGGACCTTCTTGCATGTACTCCATATAGCTCCGCAGGTCTTGCACTAGATTCCATTAATGGATTAGTTTTTCGTTACTGTCAAATGATTATATATACAATAAAGACCCCAATGTGTTTAATATAACGCGTTTAAAATTAACCACTCCACAAATTGGCCTTATCCTCTTTTTTATGCTGTCGAGCCGCGAACCAGCCGCTGTTCATTGGTGAGGGTCTGAGTATAGAGCTTTATTAAACCAATTGAAGTCATACACATCTAGCGAGTGTTTGGTGACTGCCTCCTCGGTACTCAGGTAAAATGCTCCGTTTATTAAAACAAACGTTACATAAAATCCTGAAATATTTAATAAATAAATATTTAATGTTATCGATCCTCCAAGTACTAAGCTCACAAGAATTATAATTATTTTTTCCTGGCTAACTTAGGCCTGGAGGTGAAAGTTTTATTATGTGTAATAAATGTGCAGTAACGAGGAGCATCTGGACAACATAGTGTAGCTTATAAAAAAGGTAGCTTTTAGATAAGTGTATTATAAGCCTCAGAGTTTAATGTGCCTAACCAATATTTCACAGGAGAAAAAGCGTAAACGAACAAAGAAATTGTCAGTGTCACAGGAGGACCAATTTCTTGAACTGTACGAAACAGAAAGACCCAGAATATCATCACATAACTTGTCTGCTACATCAACGCTTCCTGTTTTGTGCATGGGTAATTTTCCCTGGATATTTCTACCTGGCACAGTACTTATAAAGGTAAATATCTCTTCAAATCTTTCCTTTAAAGCCTTGCTTGTTACACACTATGAAGCTATTCTAGATTGTTTTGATATTGTTTCCAGGTATGGCAATATGGTGTCGTAGTGATTGCACTCATAATCGCCTTCTTGTACCCTCATTTAATGGCCTTTTCCAACAAAGAAAGTACTTCACTGGAGCCATTCTACATTATTGTGGACGCTGTTTTTGCCTTAGATATCTATGTGCGGTGCACAACAGCCATGGAAATAAAAGGGGAGCTTATTGCAAAAGTGAAACATATAATTGCTCACCAGATGAGAACATTCACATTCTATCTCGATATATTTGCTGCCCTACCACTCCAGTGGCTTTCCTTGTTTGTGACTAAAAAATATATTTTTTTCAGAACAAATAAATTGATTAAATGCTGGAAGATAATGCAATTCTTTAATCAGAAGGAGAATGACTTATGGGCAAATGTGATTATCTGGAAAGTAGTGAAATATGCTCTATTCTTATTAATCGCCGCTTATTGGACTGCAGCACTTTTGTACATAGCTGTTACTTATAATCGCATTCCTCAGCACAGTTGGTTACAGACATTAGCCGAACAAGAAAAGAAAGATCGGCAGCCAGATCCAATGTATGCGGCTCCAGAGCTTCTATCATTATACTTTTCTTTAAACACACTATGTGGAGTAGGCTTCACAAATGTGACCCCCAAAAATCTCGCAGAAGTTGGCATGATTATTTGTTTAATTTTGATGGGAATTCTTCTTCTCGGATACTATATGGCGGAATTTTCAACTGCCTTTTACTTTGGCGGTAGACTCAAATCCCTGTACCAAGAAAAGTTCATAACCACACTGCAGTTTATGAAGGAAAAAAATGTAAATGCTGAAATTTTTGGGCGTGCTCAAAACTTCTTGCATGTGCAATGGGAATATGACAAAGGGACCAGCATTGCTCAAGAAATGTCCATCTTTCCTACAATTTCTGAAAAGCACCAAGAATATATACTATTAAAGGAAATGGTAGAGACACTACAAAAAGCACCAATATTCCAGCTGACGGATCTGAACATGTTGATGCTTGTGGCTAAGAAAGGGCGGGTGCGTGTGCTACCACCAGGAGAATATATCTATCGAGCAGGAACATGGATGATGACCATGTATATCATGCAAGAAGGATATTGTATGGAGCTTGACCAGAATGATGAAGATACAGGAAGAGTACTTGGGCCTGGTTCCGATTTTGGAGCCCTAGGAATGTTTTATAGACTCAAATCCGTAAGTGCAATTCGGACGATGACCCACTGTAAACTCATCAGCATCCAAAGGAAGAGCTTTACAAGGATTACTTCCATATTTCCCTTAATTTGGGAGACCAACAATGAAGTTACTAAAGATTTCAACGATAGAGTTACTCAGTTTTTTGACAATTACAAGTATATCGAAGGCAATAGATTAATGCCAATACATCCGCCGTCTTTCATGTTTAAAACACAGAGAAAGCGAATTAATGAGTACCTGCTGAATGCATTAAAATCGTCTTTTCAGAGAACTAGGAAGCGTTATGATGAAACTTACTGGAAACCCTTCAGAAACCTAGGGTTTTTTGAGTTTATAGGCCATTTATTTATGCCATGGTCTGTTTTGCCAACGGGCAATTTTCTCAAAGCATGGTGCATTTCCAGAGCAATAACAGTCTGGGTTGTTGCAGTTTATCTTCCTGTCGACAAAACTTTAAACATGGCAGGAGTTGAAGAGAAATGGTGGATGGTGCCCTTTGATATATTTGCTTTAGCAGATATATACCTAATGTTTCATGTTGCATATTACAATTCGAAAGGTATTCTAGTAACTCATCCATATTACACTGGAGTCAAATATTTTAAAAGCAACTTTTTCATAGATTTGATAGCATTCTTTCCATTTGATCTCCTGGTCAAAGAAAATAAAGGAGCAATACGTCAGTTATTGAGGATGAACAGAATCTTCCAGGCCTATCGCTTAATAGGAGCCTTTGAATATCTAGGAGACAACATATTTAAATCACAGGAAATGTTTCAATTATTTAAGTATCTTCCGATGGTCATCATAATTGCTAATATTGCCACAACAAGTTTTGTTATTCTCAACTGTAATTTGGCTACCAACGGCGTTTTTGAATGCAAAAATGGAAGTATTATTCAGCACTTTAATCACCAAAATTCAACAGAGCCTCTACACATTTACGCCATCGCCTACTACTGGGTAGCAAGTACAATGTTTAGCTATGGACTTGTGAATCCCTACACTGCCAGTTCATTGCCATTAACAATAGCCTTGGTCGTGCTTGGTTTTTTACTTTTTGGGTAAGTATTTACAGACAATATTGCCTACTTATAAGTAGCTCTAGTGTATCGATTGTGCAGAATTTTCTAGGCTTCTATATTCAGTTTTATAGGGAAAGGCAAACTTATTCGTTCGAATGATTAAATTAGCATTAACCGTTAACAATATGGAAGTGTATTCAAAATTGAGAGAGAAACTTATATAGATGATTTACATTAAATGCCTGCAAAGCTTTGTTTTGCGCGCGCGCGCGTGTGTGTGTGTGTGTGTGTGGTTTGTTTTTTGTTGTTGTTTTTTATACCAAAAACAGATACAGTACAAGGTTTATAGGGGTTATATTTTGCATTACCGACATATGTATGTTTGTAAATCTGAATTAAAGTCTGGTATGCAGATTGAAAAGGTGTAACAAATTAAAGTTTGGAAAACAAATTATATCACTGCAGCTCTTTAGAAAAATCTTCACACGAAATTTAGACATGGTTGGAATTTTTAACTGTATGCTTCACTTCGCTGTGTCAGATTAGCGTTATTGTTTTTTTTTTTTATATTCCATTGAGCCACCATTGCTCTCCTGCAACCTATCAGGAACGCATTGGCAAATCCGAACCATTTGAACAAGCTGTCACTTTAATTTTACTGTTAAGGCTGCGTGTAGGTAACAATGCATGATTACAAATATTCAGTGTAACATTCAAATATTTTTAATATAATTTATGAAACTTGATATCAATGCTTGTAATACTGTTGTTCAGTTAGGATAAAGTTGATAAACAAAGTTCAATGTTCAAAGCTTACCTTTTCAAGCACTCAAACAGGTATTTTTAATTAACCTTTGTGCTCAAGAACTTATGAAGGAATGATAAAATGATGCAGCCAAATCTTAAGCAAGCTGTTAATTTTTTTTAAATAAACTGAATAAGTTTATATTTGAAAAAAATCTTATATATTAACAATTGCATTAACCTTAAGAGTTTTATGTATATGTATGTGTATATTGTATTATCCTTTATCCATTGGATTAATTTTATTTAATTTTTAATTCAATAGAATTAATGTTTACATATACTAGCATTTCCAAACTTTCGAGCAACTGCTGCACAGAATTGTTTATTATACACTTTTGAAATGTACTCGATCTCTACAAAATGGAGCATTTGTTTCAAGGGTTAGTTATTTGTGTAAATCCTTGTGACGTGGCATTTAGTAATGGAAAGCGAAAAGCGCAACGCAAAATATTGAACATAGATTTAGTTTGTGAGTTTTTAGGAATTTGACCCACATTGTCCTTGTAACATTCAAGATAGCACGTTTAATCATTGTTTATATTTTGATCTAACAATTTGATTTTAAAAACAAAACGGTCATAAATATGTTGCTGGTGATTTGAGGTTAAGACCCGCAGGATGCTTCCATCTCGCATTTGGTTGAAGGACCCAGGTTAAGTAATCGTATGTCTGGAATATCATGGGGAAAGTTGCTCTCTAAACACAAGGTAAATCAGCCGTGGCACAACATGTTTTATCTTTGGATGACCACCGTATGCAATATGATAAAGTAGAGGTTATAGCTACGACTAAAAATTATTACCCCCGTTTATACAGAGAGGCCATTGAGATTTATAAAAACACAAACAACTTTAACAAAGACGAAGGTCTTAAATTAAACTCCACCAGGTTCCCTATACTTTCCCAACTCCGTAACCTCCAGGCTAAATAAACACAACTAGAACCCGTCCACTTGACCCCGCCCACCTGTGTCCGAGTATATATACTGGCTATAAACCGCACTGTTGTTATTCTTTTCGAGTTAGCGACGTGAGCACATTTCCTCTGAAGATGTCCCTCACAGACAGGGACGAAACGTTAGGTAGAAATATTTTAACTAAACATATTTTAACCTACAGACCACGGCAAAATAGCCCGAAAATTTTAAATTTTAAAACTATGGACACCGGCCGTGAAAGCTTACGCATATATTTAATAAACCTCTACGGGGAGGAGTTATTTAGAGAGTCACGTCGTTTTGAGGAGTTAAGAAAACGGAAAGCCCGTCTTTTATCATCTCTCACATTTTTATTACGCTGCAGGGATGAAGCAGTTATACCAACATTTTTAAAGGTAAAAAGAACATTTTATACCGCACAGGATCATAGAATTTATAACCGCACTGAACGAGCTCTGTTACGCAACCGCATACACCAAACAAGAAAAGAACTTGAGATCAACGATCGCGATTTATTGAAGATTCATTTAAATATCAGCTACCACTTGACAAATAACGATTGGGACAAAGTAGATCACCTTACGTCGCAGTCAATGATGAACATCCACGAATCTTCATCTAACAGGCAAAAAAAGAAACTTGAAAAAATACTACAGAAGTCACCTCATAACACTGACAACACACATCGTACAGTAATTAATCTGTCAGATCGAGTTCTAGTAGCTGAAGAACAACAGGTTTTAGCTAAAAGGGGGGAATTTCGCGGTCACGCCAAAAAGCATACCTGTAGAAGATATAATTGCTAACATTGAAGCCGGAATCCACTCGGTACCACGGGAAATAGCAGAAGAAATACGAACTGAATCAACCAGGATTCTGAGAAAGGCTAAGCCTCCCGGAACCAACATAAACAGAAAAGAATTGTTGGCCTTGAAAAACCTGAATGCGGACGACAGTATCCTAGTTTTGCCAGCAGACAAAGGAAACGCTACTGTTGTTATGAACATTACAGATTACAATGAGAAAATTTCGGAACTATTGGACCCTACGATGTTCAAGAAGATATCACGAGATCCTTCCTCTACCATTCTAAATAAAACAAATAAAATGATCAAGAATTCGCCGTCCATACCACAGGAAACTAAGAAAAGCTTATTGTATTCAGAACCATGTCACCAAGGTAATATGGATTGCCGAAAATTCACAAAGAGAATGCACCATTACGTCCCATAGTCAGCGCCATTGGATCACCAACATATACGATCTCTCGTTATCTTACTCCGTTGTTACAAGAACACATCGGTAATTCAGAAACCCACATAAAGAATTCCTATCATTTCACGCAGAAAATACGCAATCTAAAATGTGACCCCGCAGATATTCTCGTCAGCTTCGACATCACGTCGCTGTTTACCATAGTACCCGTCAAGGACGTTTTAGAGCATATCGACGAGTTGTTCCCGCAAGACATATACGACCTTTTTAAGCTGTGTCTCACCACGACGTATTTTAGATGGAACAACGATTACTACGAACAAAAAGACGGAGTTGCCATGGGCAATCCTCTTGGACCTGTGGTAGCTAATTTGTATATGGAACATTTTGAAAAACATGCACTGGCAACTGCGACTAAAAAACCGTCCGTTTGGCTTGGTTACATTGACGACGTCTTCGCTATAAGGCCTCACGGAGAAGCTGAACTCCAGAAATTCCTAGATCATCTGAACAGCCAACACGCAAACATCCAATTTACAAAAGAATTAGAGTCCGACGGTCAAATTGCTTTTCTTGATGTATTGATAACTAGGAAAAACGACGGAAGATTTACGTGTGCAGTATACAGAAAGCCAACCCATACTGACCGATATCTTAGTAAACAATCCAACCATCATCCCAAACAGAAAAGAAGCGTCATCAAAACACTAGTGGAACGAGCTAAAGGAATCTGTGACACGGAACATTTACCACAAGAATTAAAATATTTATAAAAGACGCTAATGTATAATGGGTACACTAAAAAGGATATCGATCGAGCAATATGTCCCAGAAAGAACAATACTAGACCTACGGAGGAATCGGCATATAAAAATAAAGTATTCTTGCCATATATAAAAAACATAACTGATCGTATCGGCAAGATTTTAGAAAAACGACACGTGAAACCCATATACATGCCGACAACTAAAATAAAACAGTTCCTCAAATCAGCTAAAGACCGACTCGATCCACTTTGTAAATCTGGTGTTTACAAAATCCCATGCACATGTGGCCAAGTTTACATCGGCACTACAAAACGTAGCATCAATACACGCATCACAGAACATAAAAGAAACTGCCGCCTCGGACAAACAGAAAAATCAGCCGTGGCACAACATGTTTTATCTTTGCATGACCACCGTATGCAATATGATAAAGTAGAGGTTATAGCTACGACTAAAAATTATTACCCCCGTTTATACAGAGAGGCCATTGAGATTTATAAAAACACAAACAACTTTAACAAAGACGAAGGTATTAAATTAAACTCCACCTGGTTCCCTATACTTTCCCAACTCCGTAACCTCCAGGCTAAATAAACACAACTAGAACCCGTCCACTTGACCCCGCCCACCTGTGTCCGAGTATATATACTGGCTATAAACCGCACTGTTGTTATTCTTTTCGAGTTAGCGACGAGAGCACATTTCCTCTGAAGATGTCCCTCATAGACAGGGACGAAACGTTAGGTAGAAATATTTTAACTAAACATATTTTAACCTACAGACCACGGCAAAATAGCCCGAAAATTTTAAATTTTAAAACTATGGACACCGGCCGTGAAAGCTTACGCATATATTTACAAGGTATAATCGCTTGCCATTTTGGTACAAAATCGCTCCGATAGCCATTGCTGACACTTGATAAAAACGTTTGTCTCTCTTTATCGCTGTCTAAAATCCAAATAAACCTGAACACTTGTAAGTTTAAGGAAAGTTTGCTTAACATTCTTTCTCATCAGTTATTTTTTATTAATTGTACATAGCATTATATACAACAGCGATTTCGTTTAAATAATTAGGCGTTGTTTTTTTGTTTGTTTGTTTGTTTGTTGTTTTTTTCTGCAGAAAGAATATACACGTCAAAGAAACTATTATAGACAATATGATTGCAAAACCTCAAAGCTTGGGGTTTTATTCATTAAAAGCATTCCATTTATTTGTCCACATCCTATTATTTTCCCCAGGGCCTACTGCGGTAAGAAATGGATTTGGCAAATCGGGGATCCGAGTCAACGCTACCTTCCTGACTGTAGGCCGTGCGTGGGGATCCATGTCGGTGAAAAGGAATATATTGGTTAAATGAGGGTTGCGTATCCTAGCTTAGGCCTTGTGTTTTTTCAGTAACCAGGGAGGGTGTGTAACTTAGTACATTACTTTTGGATACTTCTTCATCTAAATGAGAGGTTATGGCGAGACACCTATATCCCTTGTATAGCCCTGGCATCTCAGTAGGTTGAACCTTTGTTGAGCTCCCTGGTCAGTGGAGAGCACTGGGAAACGAAAATGTTAATAATTCCATGGTAAAAAAATAAAAGGATCATTAAATATGATATTGATGTAATAAAAGGGTAGTTGAGTCTTATAGTACTTGCTACTTGATTTATAATAGAAATGGGGAAGGAATGAGGTTCTCATCGGTGAGCCCTTTTGTAATTCAAAAGGGTCTTGATAAAATTGCTCGTCCTGCTTGTAAGGGCCCCTTCCTTTTGAAGCAAAATCAGCATCCCAGGCTGTGCAAATACTGAAGGCCAATATTTTAGTCCGCTACCCAGTGAAGGTAGAGATGCACAAGACTTTGAACTCCTCACGCGATTTTACCATTGAGGAAATTCAATAAAATATTGTATATCAAAGTATCACATCTGTGTATCGAGTTCAAAAATAGTATATGGAAAAGCTGTGCCTATTGTACCCTGTTTCTTACTTTTGATGGGTAGTTCTCCCACAAAGAATTAACTGTGTGAGTGCATCGAGGTTAGGCCAAATACACCGGACACGTTCAGATGTTATAAAAGGCAGCAGTTTGGCCTTACCAATGAATTCTCCTACGGCGAGTCTACCTGTCAATTGTGGTGACATCTCACTCGACGGAGCAAATGCCAGCTCCAGTCTGCCTTGACTGCAAGAGTGAACGTTCGTCATGTTCCCGTAATTTCCCCCTTTTGTAGAAGAATAACAGATGACAGTTAAAGAGAAGTCAGGAACTCGTGCGAACCGCCAACCCTAAAGCTTGGTATGCCTATAGCTTAGTTGCACCTAAATATGTACCAAGTTGGAAAATTGCAACTTAGATCAGTGAATTAAACGGGGCTACTGTTGTAGAAAATGTTATTTCAATTAGATCACTTCCAAAGCTTCAACATCAAAGACAAGTTTCAGCATCTACTAAATTTGGAACTGCAAACGGCAAAATCACCAACAAAATAATCGACGTAGACCAATAAGATTGGCGAGGTGATAATATGTAATGCATCTGATATAAAGTTCAAGATAGGCAATTACAGAACCTATTTCCTCAAATAAGGTATACATTCTGCTCCCAAAATAACGAACGGAAACAAAAATGCATGTAAACTACTATGCAGATCCTCTTCTGAAGAAAGTTCTGGGAGGGACTCAGCTTCGAAACCATATTCGTCGATCTATATTTCTAATCGGTTCGAGCTTTTCGAATACAAATTTTATATGGAAAGACCATGGCTATCCAATAGTGGAATATATAGAGAGTAAGATCGCATCAACCAGAACTTAAACGATCAGTCAACCAGAACGACCCTTTGATCGTATTTTTGCCAGAGACTATGCTACGACCTCAAGTCAGGTTTAAAATCAGGCAGTACTCTCTGATAGGAGGTGATTTATCACCGGTATGACTTATCTCTAGTGTTCTTCCTATAGACATTTCTTTTAGGAGCCCAAAGCCATAAACACTGTATGTTTGATCATCGCTGTAAGCTGTTTTTAGGTGTTTATATTTGATTCTAAGAACATGTATGCTGAACAGAAGCACATGCCTGTGGGTTTGTTACAAAAGATATCAACTTTTGACTTAAAAGTTTAAAACAATTCTTGAAGGTATGCAACCAAGAGGCTGGTTTTGAGGACACTCTCAATCAAGCTTAATTCATGGGCTTTTGCCATTACTATTTGCTGTAAATCAAGATCCTTAACTATTTCGTTCCTTGATCTGCATTCCAATAATACATTATGGTTTATGAAATACAATGCTATTCTCTATCCCCCGAGATTGCGGACTCAAACCCGCGGAAAAAAACAATTGTTTGTTTGTTTGTTAACAACCTTGTCAATTACCAGAATACCAGCACCACCGGCGGGTTTAGGCAGGTTTTAACCTATGAGTTTTGGATCACAAGGCACTGGATTTTTTCAGCGTAAAAGTTCTTAGCATAGTTTCCTTCGTAAGGGAAGTAAAGTCCGTGGTCCCGCGTCGCAGATTAATGGCACGTAAGAGAATTGAGGGCACATAGAAGACTCTAAGCAAAAGTTCCGATTTTCACGTGCAATATAGAGTGAGACGCTAAGAACCATGGATATTAAGGAACAATCATAAATAACTCAATTAAATGTATGCTTATACATACTTTTTCTTTGATCCATAACTTTCCCTTGCATTCACTTGTTCTGTGATTTTATATAATTCGTAATGTTTCATCGAGCCGGGTTCTATGATAGACGCAGCTTTGGGAAGCTTGGCGGTGCCAGAAAGCAACCGATAACACTTCATCTTTTGGATTTTTGGAGGCGGTCCAGTTCTATCTTAATTAAATTGTGTATAATGCATTACACCTGTAAGCAATCAGAATCGAACAAATAACATGAAATATGTTTCCAGGGTTCTGTTCGGCGATTACATAGGATCTGATTAATACTTTTCTGGATCTGGCGGGTAGTTTGCAGGAATCTGCTGAACCAGCAGCTTGCTGTGATAGTCGTAGTAGTTTTAATGTCTTCTTAAGCTCTGTTGAGAACTTCTGTTACTTCTGAAACTTTGAGATCTGTATAGTTTCAGACATGCCGTGGGGCATTGGTGATGTGAATAGCTTGTGATCTTTGTTTTTGAGAAGATGAAGCTAAATCCTTGATTGGACAACTGTGCATCCATATAGGTCCGGTTAGTGGTGAGTATAATAGCCTTTTATACCGGAAAGACAGTGAAGATTTTGAGGTCCTGTGTGTTTATGTGGAGGATGATAATTTTTTAATGAGAACGCAAGATGGCGTTTCCATTTATTTAGTGTGAGCCCAAGGTATCTCACAGTTTGATTTTGGAGCAGGCTCTTCTCTTAGTAAAATAGGCTCATGCTGAATATTAAATTTATTGTTGAGTTTTACGATGCTAGACTTTCTAGAATTCATTATAATCCTCCGGTGGATATAGTGTATCTATTTCATCACAATTTTTTTTTTTTTAAGATGACTTGATACTGCGATACTGTCAGCAAAAGATGCAATTACAAGTTGGTCAGAAACTGAAAAAACTGACGTGTAAATGATATATATGTACATAGTAAAGGTTGTAGCACCGAATAATAAATAAAGCTCTTAAATTTTTATTGAAAAAAGCTGATTTTAAGTTTTAAAAAAATAACATCCATAAACATTAAAACCTTTTCGTTAAAATAAATCCTATTTAGGTGCAAATATGTGGTACACATTTCAACCCTTGGTGCCAATTAGTTTCCGAAATAATGGGGCATTTATATAGAATATTTTACTTCCTCAAAAACTGTTTTCAAATATAAAATTTAAAAAAAATGTAGCCTAACTTTCCAAACACAACTTCGCAATTCTTAAAAACTCTCCCATTAAGAAAATATGAGAAGTATTACAATGCTACGAATAGATAACGTAGAACTTTTTGCTTAAAATAAGAAAAATGTATTTTCTCTAACATAAATATTTACAAAGTTACTGATGTTTTACCAAGTACGTTCTAAAAATGTTCTAAAAATCTAGTGCGCAGGATTATTTTTAACAATGTTTTTAAACTATTCACAATTAGCTTACCTCTATGAAAGTTATACCAAAATGAGTGGGAGTTTACAAATATTCATATGCAATTAAGACATGAAAATGGAAAAAATTATGAAAATCCCATTTTGACTCCCCTTAATTTTTCAGGAAAACAAGACTTTATAGAGAAAATAGACCTACACAGGTCATTTATGTAAGAATACAAATGAAAAACTATCTAGATACATCTAATAAAAATTGTTTAGGTACTGTAATTCCTCAAAATGGCTGACTGCATGAAAATCGAAAAATAATTTTGTTTGTACTTGTATTCATCTTTGAAGCTGATTGAGGAAAATGGAATAGTATAGGTTTTTCTGATATGAGAAATTCTTACAGCAAGTTGACATGAGAAGACGCAATCACATTTATCTCCTGTAAACAAAGATGTAATGTTTCGGGAAAATAAGGATAGACTTTCAACTAAGTGAACAATGTGGAGGAAAAAAGTGCCGAAGTTGACCTCAACAGAGAAGTAATCAAATGATTAATCGATGCAACTTCTTCATTAACGAAGCAAGAGCTACCTTTCAGATATCGTAATGTAGATAATGAATCTCTTAATCGGGTGAACTATGTTGAGTTCTTGCATATGTAATCCTAGTACGACATCAAATTAGATGCACAATTACAAATCGCTGAACTTTTGTAAGGAACGTCAAATCGAAGTCAAGGTTATATTATCGAAGGTGTTAAGGCTCAGACTGTTGACCATATAATAATATCTCGTAGATTTAGAAAACTTTAGTATCAGAGCGATACTTTAAGACAACAAATAGCAGTGAATCGTGGAAAGTGGCCAGTTGCTCCAGACCAACACAGACTTCAACACATTGTAAATGTAGATTAGACAATATGAACACAAATAACTACATTAGGGTATATTATTTATAATAAGCGTGGTTACTTGAAAGTTTCTAAACGGTTGTAAATATGTATATAATCAACTTATAATTATTTCTTAGAATACAGTATAAATAAATTAACGTTCAAGTAATCATAGGTAATAATTTAGGAGATAAATCCAATAACATGAAAGTAAACAATAAATGTTTAGCATATAGAATATAAATATGAATAGAATACTGTGATTATTATAAATAATTATAATAATGCCAATGAACATATTAGAATATATTAACTAATGTAGGTGATATTTACATAAATATGAAGAATATATTTACTTAAAGGATCTCTAACTTGAAGGAAGCGTATCATTTGTACAGAGATACTAAACATACAAGCATGTAGTACTGCAGTTATAAGTAATGGAACACTAGACACTGGAACAGTGTGTTAGGACACTAAATAAAAAACAAACTACATATAATAAGGGAAGAACTAAACGTTGTACCTTTTGTTGTTTCAATGCTGGATCAAACGATAGATGTTGAAAATCAGCTCAGCTGTCCACTGTCAGTCGTTATGTGAAAGAGAGTGAAATTCAGGAAGGACTTTCTTTTAGGCTTTACAAATGTCAGCAATAATCCCTCTGCAGTTAGATTAAGTGAGCATGTATATAACACTTTTTTTATAATTTCAATGTGAGTCTGAGAACAAGCTCGTAGCTCAAGAACATACAGGACGGCAAACTAACGAAAAATATTAAATGAGAAACTCAAATTCAAGCGTGTCCTTTAAAAAGTGATGCAAGGCGAAAATTTGCACTGTTCTACCATGCTTAACATTGTCGCTCGCAGCACTAAAAGTTGCACTAACTGCCGGCATACATCAATAGCAGGCAAGTGGGCGTGTAAATTTAAAGTACCAAAAGATTCAACATCGTGTTCCTTTTACTAGTCGTTGTTTCTCATTATGCACAGTCTACAGCTAAACACTACCTTACCGGTGAACCATCTCTCGGATCTTTCACTAGCACCAATTGACGCTGAGGTCAGAGGAAACCAGAATAAGCCTGCCGTGCGGCGGCAGAAAGTTAAAATGAATACAGTGCTCAGTGGTGTATCGTGCCGCCACATATTCTCCCCTCTACAATGGCCTTATCGGAGAAGAAATAGTCAAATTAAACCGTAAAACCCTTAATCTGTTCCAATAAATAGCAAAAGAGAAGGGGGAAAGCCTAGTGCCTACACTGGAATAGATCAGCACCATCCTAAGATGATCGAAATCAATCACACAACCTACACTATCATGGACTTGAGGCGTACTTTGTCAATCTGAGGATAAGACTGCTTTGTTTGTTGTGTGTGGCTTAACGTCCTTTTAACCAGGTTGGTCAAATCGGACGATGAATGACATTGGTGAAATGATGCTCAAATGATCTCGAGGCCCATGAAGCTTTAAAGTTACTCGACATTCGTCTTCACAGGATAAGGGAAAACCCCGAAAATGTCTTATCCGGGCAACTCACCCTAAGCGAGATTCCAAGACATGCTACCACCACACTATAGGTGGGCAGACTGTTTTTGTGTCTGTAAGTATACCACTCTACGTAACCCACTATAACCACTCCATAACCATCAAATCAGGACTGCACAGAGGTGAAGTGAATGTGTTTGTCCTGATTACAGTATAAAATACCGTTATAAAATGGCAAGTAAATGTTTCTTGACGACTTGCCAGAAGGTCGTGGATAGGTATGAATAGACGAAGTCATATTTATCAGACGGGCATGACGTCAAGTCCATAGGACATGCAGCAATTGATGTGGAATATAACTCCTTTCCGCAGCAATTTAAGCCCGATCAAGAATAGGAAGAGACGCTCACCAATTACCCATGGTTGGAAAACGTATTCCCAGTATGTATTTGACCCCATAACAACATGCATGGGCTATGATAATGAACAATGTTAAATTTTATAAAGCTTAACAGTATCATAGAAATCCTTAATACCTAATAGTAAAGATACAATACAAATATGATTTAAACATAAATAAAATATTACCATATAAAACTTGTTACGAAGTGCATCACTAATCATGTTCTCCTTTCAAGCAGAAAAAATAGGTATTAAATCTATACTAATGAGATAAAGTAAATTTAAGCAGCATAACGCAGAGCTCTACATTCACCAGGAAGAGTTCAGTATATTTCAAAATCTTTATCTATCGTATAGTAAGCAGAGATGATTAAAAGTTTATTCTTCTCGGGAACGTATCAAGCGCATAATACACAGGCATAAACAGGCATAAAGAAATCCTTAAAACACGCATAAACATGGAAAGAGATGCAGGGGACGAACGCGTGGATACAATCACGCCGGAAGGTAAAGGCACCCTTGATGCAATGTTCACATAAATAAAAGCATACGACAAGATATAAACAAATGTGAATAGAGCTAATGCACCACTCGCGTATCACACTACCTTGATGATGAAAGTATAACTTAATAAATACAAAGTAAATACACAATAAGAAGTGAAACAAATGTGAATAGGTAATGGCAAAAATACAGAGTATGTCCATAAATAGAAACAGAATTTATTTATCTCTCTCTCACTCTCTCTCTCTCTCTCTCTCTCTCTCTCTCTCTCTCTCTCTCTCTCTCTCACTTTTGCTCTCAGAAAAAGTCGCACGACACAGCTCTCACACTATGCAAAAGATTCACATTACAATCGCAGACTACCAAACAGTCGCACACCCTTAAATAGAACAGGCACACATGTCTATACAAAGCAAATTGACGCTAAACGCATACAAACACAGTTTGCTCAAAAAAGCGAAAACTAAAACTTCATTTCCATGATGGTCGAAAGGCTAAGAACACTACCTGTTGCCCAATTCTATGGCCATGTCGGAAGGCTCCAAAATACTCAGTCTCCAAAATCACCGGATGAACCACTCCATCAGTAAAGAGGAACTCTTGTCGCCACGTAAAAGCACCAACACGGAGCCCCACCAAAATGCCACATTTATCAAAAAAAAAGTAAAAGCAATTTGTCTACTCTAGGACATAGCTCAAGATTTCATGAAGTTTGTGTTAGTTATAAACCACATACCAAAATATGTGTTACACAATTAGGTGATAGAATTACGAATGTATTAACTTTTATCTTGAAGTAAAAAGTTGGTTTTCCTACTGCTTGTACAAGGGATAAATATAATCTGCTAATTTTAACTAAAGGTCAGACGTCTGTGATGCCTCGTGTTCACTAGGATTTAACTATGTCATTTTAGATCCCATGAACTTGGAAGTGCGATATGTCAGTTTGGACACAGAAAATTGCAATACTAATGGAATAGTTGCCGCTATATCACTGCCCATGCTTTAATAAGAATTTCCCCAATAAAAACTTTAATTGTTTTTATACATCATCCAATTTTAAAATCAGAGGATCACTTCATATATGAAAACATGGGTTACTTGATAATTCTGGTCTCAACGATCAGTACCCTTGCTAGCAATTGTAGAGTGTCATTTATTGTGCTACAGATAGTGATGAAGCAAATGGCTGTTTAGATCACAATCAACACCTTTTAACGAAAAACCAATGTTCTTAGGTTCATCTGTGCCATTGTGTCAAGTAATAAGCTGCAGAAAAATACTGATCTCATGTTATACAAGGATAAGCTAATTGAACTAAAAGTGTTTATGAACCAAGAATCTGTTCCTACAACTATTAAGGTAAGTGTAATATTACAACTAAACACAGCGCTATTGATAAAACTAAAAACACGCTTATTGGCTTTAAAGTTTGTTCTGAGGCCATGACATGGTGTTAGTTTGCTTTATAATAATAAAATTAAGTACGGTTTACTCTGATTTTAACCAAATTTTAAAGGTCTGTAAAACTTTTATTTGAACTGATACATCTAAATTTCAGCTTTGTACGTAGCTCCAGAATGAGCAGGCATAACATTACTAACTCCGCTCTAGTGAATGTACCTAAACTACTCATGCTTCTCCGAGAAGCATTGCCTAGTTGGGTCAATGTGTATAAAAAGTAACATCAAAATGAAGCAAGATACCTCATACGAATCTAAAATCAATTTCACCGTGTGACGATTTGCGATACAGTAACACATCTTGCCTAATAATGTTCTAAATAAAAATAGGTGCGAAGAAAGCTTTACTCACACAAAACGACTTTGGTAATTTGTTCTAAGCAATTCTCCCATGTATCAATTAAAACAGTTTCGCCCTACTAGGTTCTAACATTTCTTGCGCTGTTATTCTCACGCGTATATCTCGTATAAAATGCATACCTTAATTCATTTCCCCCCACGGAAATCTGTCTTAATTATTTTCATACCTCAACACAATAAGGGCTAGCAACTGATAAGTGAAGTTTATAAGCACTAAATGCTGGTAATTTGCCTGGCCAGAGGGTATGGATTAGTTAAGGTCTAAACGACGAGGAGAATGGGTGTCAGCTAAAATCAAGATTCCTTTCGTTTCTTTATTCTAGTTCAAATCAACTATAAACTAGCAATCAATATTTCTGTTCTTTAAAAATTCTAGAATCACTTCATTTTGCTGATGAAAATATATATATATATATATATATATATATATACATGTTTTACTAGATTTATAATTTTCTTTGAAAAAAGCTATCAAATGCAACAAACAATTTGCTCAAGATTTAACAATTATTAAGATGACTGTGAATAAAATTTAAATGACAGTAACTAGTGGAAATAAAATGAACTTTTACAAAGCCTTATTTTTCTATTTAAACAGCGAGTTGGGCTTCTGACTACCGGTGCCTGACGGGAAATGTTGAAAGTCTACTCATCAAAAGAATGACTCTAATTTGGAATAAAAGCAAACATGGTACTTGATATTTGACCTTCCATTTCGGTTTTGCCCGGTGATTCCAAATCCCTGTGGCTGCTAATGTTGGCTAATTTGCCTGACTACCTCGTCTTCTATGCAGACCGAGAGCAGAGCAAAAACGCCCCTGACGCTACCAGGGCTAAGTTAAGCACCTACTGCGCCGTCCTAAAGTGCTATCTGACTGCCAGCACACACTCTCGGGTGATAAGAGGTGTGTCTGGCAATAGATTCATGCCACGTAAGCAATGATGTCATCCTTGTTGCAAGATGTAACAAACATTTCTCAATGCAGTTACAGTTTTCGCGATTATCTGCTTGTACTGCGCTACTTTGCTTTGCTACAGACTTTTTATGTGTTTTAATATACTGTTGTGCTGTGTGCTAGTGTTTTAGTTTCTTTGAAAAAAAAACAACATTGTAAAGGGAGCGACCACGAGATAAGGGATCTCTCTGGGTATAGTGTGCATGTCCCACCACTCTAGTCAATCGACCTGTTTTCTGGAGACGAAATGAATAAATCCTAATCCTCCATACCAGTATCCATATTAACCGTACAAAGACAGAAAATATGTATGTGTATGCAATCATCAGTCATTTTTACTTTCTCTAGCCCCGAATGTACAATGTACATAGGGATAGAGAAGTATTGTATTCCACCCAAAAATTCGATGTGGAGATTTCACCGGAAATACATGTTTTAGGACCCCCTGAATCCAAAAAATGTATTTCCAGAAAAAGGTCCGTATGTATGTGTGTGTGTGCCCGTGTGTCCGTGTGTCTGTGAACACGATAGCTCAAAAACGAAAAGTAGCTAAAATACCAAACTTGGTATTTAAGTTTAGTATCTTCCTGGGATGCGACACGAAGATTTTGATAAAAATTCTCCCACCCCAAACTACCCTTTACATGGAAAGTTTTTCGAAAATATTGATCTTCTTTAAAATGGATCTAACGATTTTGATTAAAATATCGTATATTAAAGATATTTACCTGACAAATAAAATTTATATCTTAAATTTTCTGGCAGTAGCTTCCAAAGACCTGTTTATTCTGGATGAATTTTGCTTAATTTGGCATAACTAGTAAACCGTAAGAAATAGACAAAAACTGACTATACAAAAAATGTAGGCCTTCTTAAAATACACAACTTACGTCATATACATTTTTTTCGTGGATCTTACCGTTTTCCAGATATTCATTGTTATTAGTTTCAGTTGTGAAGTACTTATACTTTTCTCAGACGGGAGTGTCTGTTTTTCTTTTGTTCTACTCCTGGCCAAGAAAAGAAGCGATTTGTAATGACAATCGCATAACGACAGTTTTTAAAACATTGACTATCGATTTAGCCTATTCCCTTATTTTCTTCCTACTTATAAGGAACTAAGTAATAAGAACATTGTGCTGAATATCTCGATTAGCAAGGTGCAGAAAGAAGAATAATCTTATGTAAGAAGTTTGTAGAACGGCTAGAGAGAGACTCATGTGAGTGTAACATATCAGATTATTTTATTCTGCATCATCAAGTACATGACAATGTATAAGTATAAATTATATAAAATTGTAAAATAAAAAACGAGTTTTTAGAAATTTAGAAAAATAAGAAGTTTACGCATTTGCAAGAAATTTGAAATATCTTTTAAACTGTGTGTGACAAGGAAGGATGTAGTATAACCGAGAACTGATATTTAATGTTCAGTAAGATTACAGTTAGTAAATGATCCTTAAGTATTGTAAAATACAAATTTTCAGCAAAACCTTCTACAGGTCATAAAACATTTTAGGACATTTTCTGGCAATATTTGTGATAATTTATATTCGATGCTGGAGTAGAGAAAAACATGCTTTGTTTCTTCAAAATATAGAGAAAGAGCATAAAATGCACAAGGGCTTAATACAGAAAATAGTAAATGAAGTCGGTGTTTCGAGTAAAGTAATAAAAGATATTCAAAAGACATAGAAGGAAATTAAAACTGCAATTAACATGCTAGATGGATATATAAAACTAATTCCAATATGAATGAACTTTATATCTGAAATAATTGATGAGTTGGTTGAGAAAGCCAGTATAAATATATTTAAAGAAGCAAATGTAGCAAGTACTCAGACTGTTAGTAAACAACAAGAAGAAAGAGAAGGGTTAATCAATGAGTTGGACGATGACATAAAAACTGATCTAAATGAGCAACAACTGCAAGATATTAAGAATAATTTTGGCCGGAATAAATTTATAAAAGTAGGGATGTTTTAAAGAAGGACAATGAAGATATAATTATACTGACTAAAGGGGCAGATGATAATGAAGGGAAGACCATGAATAAGATTCTGTGCCTAAACCCACAAATTCAGAAGTTGCTAGATGAAGGTAAACCTAATCCAGGAAAGATGGTTTGCAGTATAACGACAAACGAGATAGTGGGCGATGACTTTCAGATTAGTGAAAGCAAAAGACATATTTACCTTATTGCTACAGAAGATGGTGGCACGTCAACTGGAGATAAAACTAACTTAATGATAAATCTGGAAAGAGTGTTGAATATAGCTAGAAAACATGGAAGAAATAAATCTACATGCATAGCTACCGAACAAGTAGATGAAGTAAGTGTTAGAAAGTACTGGAATATATTAGTAGGAGACATGATATCCAAATACCAATGTACTCTAATAAGGAGAGACAAAATAGACAAGACAATGAAATGGGGCAGGTTAGGAGGAGAAGAAAACATGAAGACACTATAATATTAAAGCCCATAGGTGAGAGGACATGTACAGAAATTATAAAAAATGTAAAACAAAATGTTAACATCAAAAGTAAAAACAGCGATGGATGGTATAATTAAGAATAAAAGGAAAAAATTTAAATGACAGAAAGGTTTTCAAGAAGCTACTAATGGCAAAGCTAGATAAAATTGCTGAGGTACAAACGAAGACATCAAATCAAACAGTTGTGATTTTGGACATAGAGGAGAATGTGCAAGAAGACGAAATAAAAGAAGTCCTAAGAAAGGAGCTAAAAGTAAATGAAGAAAGCTTACATCTCAAAGTGGCAGAAAAAGCCACAAAGAGATTAAGATATGCGTTCCGCAACCACTAATTCAGAAGCAGCAATACGATTGATAAACAAAAGAAGAATAGGAGATGGATGGGATATAGATGGAGAGGAAAAGAAGTAACTACGTTGAAAAGATGCTATAAATATTATAAGGTGGGACACAAGGCAAGAGATCGTTTAAACGAACAAACAGAACAAATGTGCCACAATTGTGGTGAGATAGGACATAAAATTAAAGAATGCAAAAGTATGACAAAATGCTATTTATGTCAATCTAACGAGCAGAAGGCAGAGACAATGCGATGCCCCGAATACAGGAGAATTGTTCAAACTCAGGAAAGGTAAAGAAGGAACGTCCACATGAATTAAATATGAAATTATTGCAAGTGAACGTCGATAGAGACAGGCAGGCTATGGCTCTTCTCATACATAAATGTTTAGCACATCGGGTGGATCTGCTTTAATAGCAGAGCCAAATATTAACATGGCAAAACAAGCTCAGCATGGGTGATGAAAGAATAGTGCTGCTATATATACAGGGCTATTCACAAAGAAAGAACCGATTTCAAACATTTATTGCTTCCAAACTACAAAAGAAAGAAACATGATTCCAACGTACATGGAGAGAGAAAAGTTTACAATTGAAATAGCTTGGAGGGTAGAAGTTCCAATCACGGCCGCATTGGCGCTGTTGTTTGTTGTATGCCTGTAGTGAAATGGCGGAAACACCACAAGAGAAATCATGTTGTGTGCTGCAATTATCAAAACTAGAGTTCATTGTTGCAGTTCAACGAGCATTTCGCCGTCAATTTAATAAACAACCGCCGCGTCATAAGCAAATATACGAGTGTCATCGACAATTTGTAGAAGATGGTTGCATCTGCAAAAGGAAAAGCAGGGGACGTCCTCGCACATCGGACGCGAATGTCGAACGTATTCGTACACTATACGATAGGAGCCCGAAGAAATCCACATCACGAGCAAGTATGTATGACGAGTTCTAAAACATCGTCTGCACCTGAAGCCATACAAACTGCAGTTATTGCAAGCATTGCATCCTGAAGACCACAACAAAAGGTACGAATTGTGCATTGGCATGTTAGAAGATATGGAAGATGACAATTTTACTCAACGATTAATTTTTTCCGATGAATGCACTTTTCATCTTTCTGGTAAAGTTGATCACCATAACGTTCGAATTTGGGTAAGTGAAAATCCTAGGGCGGTTATTCAACATGAAAGAGATTCACCAAAGGTGAACGTTTTCTGTGCGATGTCTTAACAAAGGTTTATGGGCCTTTCTTCTTCATGACAGGACTAATCTATCTAGTCAGGCTTGAAAACTGGTTATTTCCCCAACTTGAAGAAGATTCAGATGACTTCATCTTCATGCAAGATGGTGACCCGTCTCATTTCCCTTATCACACCCGACGTTATTTGAATAACACACTTCCAGGACGTTGGATTGGCAGAGGAGGAGCAGATCAACTTTATCGCCGGTGGCCTCCCAGGTCTCCAGATCTCACTCAGTGTGTTTTTTATCTATGGGGTTACGTAAAAGACAGTGTTTTATCCCTCCTATGCCTGACACTCTTGAAGATCTACGACATCGAATTGTTGAAGCTGTGAATTCGATAACTGGAGACTAGTTGATTCGAGTGGGAAAGAAATGAAATGGCGTTTTATTTGTGGACGCTCTTTAACTGCTATGGTTCTAAGCGTCCCATTCTATGTTGGGCGTGAAAGACCGATTAATTTAGCTCAGGCCTCTCTATCAGGCCTGAGGTTCTTTTACATGCCGTAAATCTGCGACACGGGACCAACGGCTTTACTTCCCTTTCGAAGGAAGCCATGCTAAGGACTTTTTCACACGAAAAAATTCATCGCCCTCCGCCGGGTTTGAATCCGCGACCTTGGGTATATGAAGTTAGCATGGTAACCATTACACCACGGAGGGCGACTAATGTGGCAAGAAATGAGCCACCGTTTTGACAAATGTCGTGTAACACATAGTGCTCATATTGAAAGCATATTATAAAATCGTACACATTTCTCTCTCCATGAATGTTGGAATCATGTTTCTATCTTTTGTAGTCTGGATGCAATAAATGTTTGAAATCTGTTCTTTCTTTTTGAATAACCCTATATTCCACCAAATGGTACACAGATATGGAAAACTGGTAAAGGTTAAGGATATGTGTGAGCTGAAACAAATGACATTGTTATAGAGTCGTGTTATGTTTCCCCAACAATGAAGGAGGAAGAACTCCAGCAATTCCTGAATTCAATAAGAAATAATATTGGTCTGCGAGGAAGAAAGAGGACGAAGCTGTTAATTGGGGGAGACTTCAACGCAAAGGCGCTATGCTGGGGATCACGGATAGAAGATAAAAAAGGTGCTACATTGGCTGAATGGGTCAGTGAAGATGATTACATCATTCTAAATAAAGGAAAGGTACCTCACATTTGAAAGAAATAACGGATCCTCTTATATTGATATGTCAATATGTTCAGCAGTGGTAGGCAAATTTAATAGTAAATGGTATGCGGTTGAAGAAGAGAATATAAGCTACCATAAGAACAGACACTTTGAGCTACAGGAAAAAATATCACAACTATAAAAAAACTAAACAAGCCCAAAAAAGGATGGATATATAAGAAAAAAAATAAAGACATATTGCTCAAGCGCTTTGAAGAAGATATTGGAAACTATGATTCCATAATTCAACCAGGACAGTTAGTAAAAGTGATGGAAAGCGCATGCGATTATGCGTTTAGAAAGAAATATGGTAGTTGGAAACAAAGCTGCATACTGGTGGAACAGCAACATCGCACAATTAAGGATGCGAAGCACTCAAGCAAGAAGGAAATTGACAAGGATAACATTAGTGACATTGAGATACAACGATACCAATGCAATATCGAGAGAGCAGAAATGCACTAAAAACGCTATTAAACTAGCAAAAAGGAATGCATGGGACCAACTATGTACCAATATTGAATATGACACCTGGGGTACAGGATATAAAATAGAAACCGGGAATATATGTACCAGATCACCAATGCAAATTACAGTTGAAGAAGAATTAAAGATTGCAAAAACATTGTTTCCGGAGCATCAATAAATATATGGCCAGAAGTAAAAGTTAATAGAGAAGAATTACCTGAGTGCCAAAGAAAGGTAGTATTAGACGCTGCACAACGTAGGAAAAGCAGCGGGGCCCGATGGAGGGATTCCATCGAGCTCCGCTAAAGACTATTGCAGAGGGAAAAAACTGATATTTTTGTAAATGTATTAAGCCGACTTATTTTTAAGGGAATTTTCCCAAAAGAGTGGAAAATAGCAAAGCTGATATTAATTGAAAAACCAAAGAAGGGGAATGGAAGTACTACATAATAGATCACTGTGCCTAATAAATGTAATAGGGAAGCTCTTTGAGCAAAGTATTAATAAAAGACTCGTAGATGAGATTGAAAAAAGGGAGGGATTTGTGCAAACGCAATTTGACTTCAGGAAAGGCCTATCAACAGTTAATGCTTTAGATATATATAAATAAAGTTAAAATCTGAAATAACAGATACCAAAGAATAAACCATTTGTTGTGATGTTTACCTTAGATGTTAAAAATACATTTAATTCAGCTCCATGGAAGGAAATAATAAGGGAATAAAAAAAAAAGGAGGCAGCACCGTACCTAATAAAGATTATATGCAGCTATCTGGAAGATAGGCAGATATTGATAGGAGAAAGAATAGGGTTGGACATGAGTTGCGGCATACCACAAGGATCTGTCTTAGGCCCTACTCTGTGGAACACTTATTATGATGGCGTGATAAATCTGGAATTGCCACTAGGCGTTAAAATTATTGGATATGCAGACGATCCGGCACTAATAATATTTGGCAATACAACATACGAACTACAGGAAAACTAGCATGATCCATGAATAAAATTGACATTTGGATAATGGAAAAGGGGATGATATTAGCTCTGAAAAACTGAGGTAGTTATCCTTGAGGGAAGATAACAATTACAGAAATAAATATAACTTACTGTGGCCAAATAAAAAATCGTATAAAAAGGCGAAGTATTTGGGTATCCAAATTGCACATGACATGACATGAATATGAATATATATACAAAATGTGTAAAAGGAAAGGTGGAAATGGCAGCTGGGGGTTCTGGGACGGCTTATGCCTATTATTGGCGGAGTAAAACCTGGATAAAGGAAAATACTCGCAAGTGTGGTGAACTCTATAATATTATACTGTGCGGCTTTTTGGAACACCTGGTTAGAGAAACCAACCTGCAGAAGAATTGCTAAAGGACCACAGCGGAAGATTCTTATTAGAGTGGTTAGTGCATATAGAAGCATTTCTACAAGAGCACTACAGGTTATAGCAGGCGCTATACCTATACATTTATTGGCAAGTAGGTTCACATACAACAGGAATACCAACATAATTAAAAGGAAACTCATAAGGGCAAGTACCATGAAAAAGTGGCAAAATGAATGGGAAATAGAAACCACAGTAGCCCAGTGGACAACAAGTCTTGTGCCATAGATAAAACTATGATTAAATAGAAACCATGGAGACGTTGGTTTTTATTTGACAGAATTCCTGTCAGGACACGGAAACTTTCAAGCATATCAATTAAAATGGGCCTAGTAACCAATCAAAGCTGTCGATATTGTGGAGAAAGTGATACTCCAGAACACACAATATTAAAATGCCAGCAATGGACGGAAATTAGAGAACGTTCTATGAGAAAGTTCAACCAAGATATAAATGCAGATAATATAATCCAAATAATGCTGGAAAGTAAAGCAAACTAGTATATATTACAAGAAATGATTGCAGGTATTCTAAAGGGTAAAAAAGTCATGGAAATAGTAATAATGAATAATAGTAATTCTGCAGCACTCCGAAGTAATACCGAGAGGTGGTTCGGTAGTGCTGCAAGGTTTATTGGAGGGGTTTTAGTGGATGTCGACACTTGCCAGTGAGACTGGTGTGCATTGTAATTTCCTTCCAAGTAAAAAAAATATATATATTACTATTACTACGACTTGAAATTAATTTCACCCTTAAAGTGCTGCAGAAGACGGAGGTGAGTTTTTAGACGGTAAGAGCCCGATACACCAGGGCCACCTTCTCTGGCGTCCATGAGGATTTTCCGCTCCATAAAAAACAACTATTACTACTGCTACTACTATTACTACTACTGCGACTGTTTCTGCTATTACTATCAGTGCTACTGCTACTACTAATACTACTGCTACTACTTTATTATGGTGGGGGTTTAAACAGGGAGCTACTAACGGGAACTAAAACGATAGGAAATGCCGATGACTTGGCACTAATAGTATGTGGAAACACAAGAGAGAAAGTAGAGCAAAAATTACCTGGTCAATGAATAAAATTGATATTTGGATGACCCAAAATAGATTTAGTTTGGCTCCTGAGAAAACTGAAGTAGCTATCCTAGAAGGTAGAAGAACACTAAAAGAAATTAACATTAACATTGGTAGCCAAGAACTGAGAGAGAAGAAACCACTGAAATATCTTGGAATTCAAATAGAGCATAATATGAATGTGTAGACATATATAACATATGTGGCTGGCAAGACAGAATCAACTATTGCGACCCTGGGACGGCTCATGCCAAATATTGGAGGGCCAAAGGCGGGTAAAAGAAAAGTATTTGGGAGTGCAGTAAACACCTTAATCCTATACTGTGCCCCCGTTTGGAATGTACGGTTAGAAAAGAAAGCATATAGAAGGATTTCAGAAAGAGTATAGCACAAGATTGCACACAGAATAGCCAGATTGAGCCCTGGTTCAACAGGACACATAGTCCAATTGGATATTATCTAATACAATTTTTGTCTGGACATGGACAATTAAAAATGACCTTGGCAAACAGTGAAGTCTGCACATATTTGAACAAGGCGATACATCTGTATAATTTTTTCAACTGCTGCAAATGCAATGCTTTGAGGCGAAACTACAAAACACAAATCGGACACAATATAACTGCACAGAACATAATAAACCAAATGCTGAAAAGTAAAAAGAAGCCGATAATTTTCGAGGAAATAATAACTACAATTCTCAAAGGGAAAGAAAAAAATGAAAAAAACAGCATATAAACTTGTTCGCAACATACGCGAAGTAATACCCAAAGGTAGTGCCGCGATGTGTACACTAGTGCCAGTTGGTGGAAATCCAACTCGCCATGGGCGTCTTTAATAGATTTTTCCCCCTGCTATATTAACAAAAAGAACTACTACTACTGCTGCTGCTATTATTACCATTACTACTACTGCTACAGGTACTACTACTAGTACAACTGCTATTGCTACTACTATTACTATTACTGCTGCTACTTTTACTACTACTGCTACAGCTACTACTATTACTGCTGTTACTACTACCACTACTACTGTTACTACAATTACTACTACTACAATTATTACTACTACTACTACTACTACTACTACTACTACTACTACTACTACTACTACTACTACTACTACTACTACTATTACTTCTGCTACTGCTGCTGCTACTACTACTATTACTACTATTGCTATTGCTCCTCTACTAGTATTACTACTACTGCTATTAATATTATCACTACTGCTACTACTATTACTATAACTGCTATTGCGGCTCCTACCACTATTTCTACTACTGTTTCTGCTACTACTACTGCTGCTGCTGCTGTTACTGCTACTGCTATTAATATTACTGCTACTGCTACTCTTACTACTACTGCCGCTACTACTAATGCTGCTTCTACTGCTACTACTATCTGTTACTGCTACAACTGCTGTTGCCTCTACTACTATTACTACTACTGCTCCTGCTTCTGCTATTATTATTACTACTACTGCTACTGCTACTCCTATTACTACTACCACTACTACTGTTGCTACAATTACTACTACTACAATTACTACTACTACTATTACTTCTGCTACTGCTGCTGCTACTACTACTATTACTACTATTGCTATTGCTCCTCTACTAGTATTACTACTACTGCTATTAATATTATCACTACTGCTACTACTATTACTATAACTGCTACTGCGGCTCCTACCACTATTTCTACTACTGTTTCTGCTCCTACTACTGCTGCTGCTATTACTGCTACTGCTATTAATATTACTGCTGCTGCTACTCTTACTACTACTGCTGCTACTACTAATGCTGCTACTATCTGCTACTGTTACAGCTGCTGTTGCCTCTACCACTATTACTACTACTGCTGCTGCTTCTGCTGTTATTATTACTACTACTGCTACTGCTACTCCTATTACTACTACCTTTGCTGCTGCTATTACTACTAGTGCTGCTACTACTACTACTACTACTACTATTACCACTACTACTACTGCTGTTGCTGCTGCTGCTACTGTTATTACTACTACTACTACTACTACTACTACTACTACTACTACTACTACTACTACTACTACTACTACTACTACTACTACTGCTGCTGCTGCTACTGTTATTGCTGCTGAGTGGGAGAAAAGAGTTGGCGGGGCAATTGCTTTCAGGGCTTTTTGATTCCTCTATTAGAACCGAAACACTGTCATTTGAATCACCAGCTCTTCTTCCTGTTGTGTTTTTAAAACATACCGTTCAGCACATTGAATGGAGCAGTAGTTCTAACATTGCTAATATCATAAAAAAAAAAAAAAACATGAAAATGCTCTGGTATCTCACCATGCAATTTATCAGCATTATTCCCCCAGGGTACAGTAGATACGGGTTAGGCGCACCGGGGGTCCCGAGGCACCTTTGACTCCCTCTGTGGGTAACCTCTAAGTGGTGAGGGAGTCAGTAGGTTAAAATGCCCACCCACGTGTCGGCGGTGCCTGGAGACCCGTGTTGGTGGAAAGGAATATCCTGGTTGGTTGAGGGTTGCGTACCTGACATTGGGCTTCTAATTTTCAGTAATTGGGGAAGGTGTGCAGCTTAATACACCACGTTGATTTCTGCTTCACCTAAATGAGAGGCTAGGGACTAGCCCACCTCTAGTCAATCGGCTGGGATTAGATAATATACCGAACTCCAGGGTGAATGGTACGACGAGCCTGCTATAGCCCCTGCCTAGCCCTATCATCCCAGTGGGGTGACCCCTTGTTGGACTCCGATGTGGGTGGGCAGCACCGGAGGATAAAAATAAAAGTGTATTTTCATTGCAAAATCCACAAAATCCATTAAATATGGTACAGAGTTCGGAAAAGAAGTAGTCGAATGTTGTGGTCCTCGCTACTTATTTGTGCACAGAACAGAGGAAGGAAGAAAGTTCTCTAACGTAAGCCCTTTTGTCATTCAAAAGAATCTTGATAACATTGCTGTTCCTGTAAAATCTTGTATAAGAGCTCGTAATGGCACGCTCCTGGTTGAAGCACAATCAGCATCCCAGGCTACGAAAACACTTGAGGCCAAAATGTTAGCGAGCTATCCAGTAAAGGTCGACGTACATAAAACCTTGAATTCCTCACGCGGTGTGATAAACACCTACGCATTGGAATGTTTCACCAGTGATGAAATACAACAAAATCTTGCTCCCCAAAGCGTCACATCTGTGAATTGTGTTCAAAGAAAAGTAAATGGAAAATTTGTGCCTATCCGTACCCTGTTTGTTACCTTTGTTCGGATAGATCTCCCACAAAGGATAATGGAAGTGTATGAATCCATTGAGGTCAGACCGTATATACCGAACCCACTCAGATGTTATAATTGCCAGCGCTTTCGCCACACCAGTGAATTCTGCAAAGGCTGATCTACCTGTGTCAACTGTGACAAAATCTCGCATGACGGAGAATGCACGTCAGCTCCAACGTTCTTAACTGTAACGGTGAAGACCCGTGTTAAGTTCCCGTGATTGTCCCCGTTTGCAGAGGAAAAGACGGTCCAGGAGATTCGGGTTAAAGAGAAGGTGTCCTTCTTGGAAGCCCGGAAACTCTTGCGAATCCGCCAACCCTCTGTCCCGAAGTATGGTACCTATAGCTAAGTTGCAGCTAAATCGGTACAAAGTCGGCAAATCGCAACTCAAACCTGCTATATAAATGGGGTCACGATTGCAGAAAAGGTTCTCACTGCCAGCTCACTTCCTAGGCCTTCGACTTCAACATCTAAGTCCGTAGCAACATCTCCTACTTCTGAAACTGTAAAATGCGCTAAAGTTAAATCGTCGCCAAGCAATCGACCTCAACCAACAAGCTAATAATACATAAAGAACCAGAATGAACGTTCAAGAACTCCTATGAGGGAACCGACTTCCTCAAGCAAAGCGTAAAGTCTATTCTCAAAACAACAAAGGGAAACAAGAGGTCCTCTTCTGAGGGTTCGTCTGCGAAGGACTCATTTCGGCGACATTCATCTTCGCCGGTCTCTATTTCCAATCGGTTCGAGGTACTCGAACCGAAATTTTCAATTGGAAAGAGGTCCTCCCAAGTGGAGGAGATGGAGAAAAGTGATACTGCCCTCACTGCCAGAAGGGCAGTGACAAAGAGGCGAGACCATTCTGCTGTAGACCGACACCTAATAAGAATAAACTGAACCGACCACGAAAGCCTTCAAAATAGAAATAATTACAATGTACAGCTTATCCCATTATAAAGAACAGGGCTACTCTACAATGGAACATGCATAGAATAAGAACACATCGACCTGAGCTTGAACTGCTGCTTAACCAGAACGATCCTTTGGTCGAATGTTTGCAAGAGACTAAACTCCGTCCACAAGGCAGGTTCAAAATCAAACGGTACACCCCTGAAAGGTATGACCTATCACCGGAAGAGTGCACGGAGGCACTATGATGCTAATCAGAGATGATATATTCGCGCAATCAGTATCATTACAGTCAGACACCCAGTCAGTGGCTGTAAGGATTAAACTGTCACATACCAGATTTACCGTTTGTAATATATATCTTCCTCCGAGTGACGACCTCTCGCTCACTGATTTAGGGGATCTAGTTTCTCAACTACCAACACCTTTTCTTTTGGTAGGTGATGTGAATGCCCACCATCCACTTTGGGGCTCACCTGGGGCTTGTGCGAGAGGTAAGTTAATGTCTTGAATAATTATAACCTAGTTCTCCTGAACACCGGAGAACCTAAATTTCTTGTTGATGCTTTCAACAGTTTTTCACACCTGGATTTAGCAGTTTGTTCACCACCATTAGAATCTTCCTTACAGTGTAATATCATCTCTGATTTACATTCTAGTGACCAATTTCCATGTCTTATTACTCTCTTGCCACAAGATACATGTTCCAGACGTTTATCTAAATGGCACATAGAACACCCCAACTGGAACCTTAACTACCGGTTGGCTGCCTTTTATTACAATGAGCACCTCTGTGAATGTTTTAGCGGAGCACCTCACGAAAACTATTCTTGATGCTGCTGAGCAGTCTATTCCCCTGTCGACGACCCAAACCTGTCGTCAATTTCCGGTACCTTGGTGGACGGATCAATGCCGGAATGCCATTCGTGCTCGCAGGCGTGCTCTCAGGATTTTCCAAAGTTGCCCGACACTGAATTACCTGATTGAGTATAAAAAGATGAGTGCCAAATCTAGGCAGGTTATTAGGGATAGCAAAAAGACATCATGTAGCAAGTTTGTAAGGTCATTCAATCGACATACACCTTCCTCTATCGTATGGGATAAGTTAAGGCGCGTGGACGGAAAAACGACTCATACGCCAATCGCCGGTCTTAAAACAGCGGTAGGAGATGTTATTGATAAGTTTGATGTGGACAACACCTTTGGCAATGATTTCGCTCAAGTGTCTAGCTCAGAGAAGTATTTGCCCTAGTTTCTTCCTGTTGTAACGGAATTTTTATGGCTATTTACCTCACGTGTGTGAGGTTATATGAACGAAACTTTATATGGTGGTGGTTTGTAGCTTACACTACACGTCGGACAGTCATATGTAACAGGAATTTTACGTTGTTAAGTTTTACGTCTCAACGTGGGTGCTTATGTGCGCCGTACCTAAGTGTCACTTCAGATCAACTCCAATACACTCACGTATCTGGTACTGAAGCTCTTCTTGGATGGGTTGCCATGGCGTTGCTCAGTCTTGCACGATCATTGACTCTCTCTGGCGTGGATTTGGCAAGTGGGAGGAGTTGTAGGAGTGATCTTTTAATTGCGATGAAAATACTTGTGAACTTTTACTGTTATTTATTCTATAAGGAGATTCCAAAACAAGTACCTGGGTGTACACTTTTATTCTGCTGACTGTTACTCTTACCACTCACTCACACGTACTCTAAATTACACTGTTTCTACGTTAAGTACATGGCACAATTCACTCTCAAGTAATCACTAGCCGAATATTAAATAGGTGAGCGACGTTACTTTAATTCACTAACAGTTTCTTCTCATAATAATCTTACTTTGCGGACAGAGTTTTACAGTTGCACCTCATTACTTCGCGAACAGAGTCTTTTTTACAGAACGACGACCTACTGCATCTTTTGGACATATTCTTGGCAAAACGACGTTACCTCTGCGGGCAAATTCTTGGCAAATGACCTTGCCTCTCACGAGCGATTCTTTACAAACGACCCCGATGTGTCGAACCCTACTTCTTTCACACTAAAAACGGTGTCATGGTGGCTTCTTCCTGATTGGTTAGAAAGTCCGCCAAAATGACAACATCATGACCCAAAAACCATTGCGAATCTCCCAGAATACGTCATAATAACCACGTGATACTACGAATATAAAGCAGAAGTCCCCTCGTGGGTTTTAAACTGGACTGCCCCTGTATAAGAAATTCGTACGTGACTTATACAAAAGAAACAACTTCTCACCCCTCTCTGCAGTCTGGCGTCAGGATTCTGTGTAGCTTTCAAGTCAACAACTGACTTCTTGGTTCCTATGTATTCAGATTAATAAATGTTAACTTTCTTTACTTATGTACATCTAGATAATTAATAGAATGATTGTCATTATTACGACGAGGCTAATTAACGGTCAGGTTAAGGCTCAGGTGGAATCTCCAGGTTTCAACTTTCTTTCTAAAAATCTTGAAGATTACTGTCGTCTCTTCACCATGATGGAGTTAGACCATGCACTAGCATCTTCGCGAAACTCTGCACCAGGTCCTTATGGAATACACGTCAAATGTTGCAACATCTCTCTCCTGAAGGTAAGGTCTTCCTCCTCCTGTTTGGCGAGAAAATTGGCGAGAGGCCACCATCATACCTATCTTGGTGGCTGGAAAAGACCGTTTTCTTCCATCCACCTATCGTCCAATTTCCCTTGCCTTCGCATCCAACGTTCACTCCTTTTTTTTAACACCGAGCTGGACGAACGTTATACAAATATCTCAATTAGTCAACGGCCCCCAGGTTTTCGCTTTCGAGAGCTTCTTCATAAGTACGATATCGTAATGCCTAAAATGTTTCCCAAGGGGGAAAGGGTGCAGAGCTGTACGCAATACACCGAGCCATTCTGTATATTGGCCGTCGAAATTTGAGTGACTGCCTTATATTGAGTGATTCCCTGAGTGCACTTCACAGCTTTAGTGATCTCTACAACTACCATCCTATCATGCTGCGTATCCAGGATGCCCTCCACGCTTTATATACTTCCGGGGTTAATGTGGAGTGCGCAAAGGATTTCCTAGTCGCATTGGCTTGCCGGGGAATGATTTGGCAGATTTTGCAGCAAAGACGGCAACCACCGAACGCAGTACAAAAATTTCTTGTGTAAGACTTTAAGCTTGTTGTGCGCAGGGTGATACTTTCATGCTGGCAAGAAGAGTGGTCAGCTCTCCGCGGAAACAAACTTAGAGTAGTGAAGGACCTTCCAACAAACTGGGTAACTTCTTGTCGTTAATCTCGACGGGAGGAAGTGATTTTGGCTCGTTTGTGTAATGGCCACTGCAATTTAAACACATAGTTTCCTTCTTAAGAGTGAATCTTCTCCTGTGTGTCCGCTATGTGGAGAAGATTTGTCTGTCCGTCATGTGTTGCTAGAGTGTGTTAATTAAGCACAGTTTCGGGATTCACTGCAACTGCCGGTCAGTCTTGCAGAAGTCCGGGCGGACGATAATTGAGTAGTTGCTAAGATCTGTAAATTTTCATCAAAGATAACTTTTAAATTACGGGTTTAGTTGTTTTTACATTTGTTTTGTATTAGTTTTGATTTTTTCTTCTTTTTTTCTTTAAATCACCAATCTGTGACTTTTTCCATGATTACTTTTATATATTGAATTTCTTTTTATATTTAACTTTCGTTGTTATTTATAATATTTCTTATTGAGCTTTATCTCTGGCTTTTGCCACGATTTGTTTGATAATGGCGCTGCTGACCTTGCAGTTTAACCCCCTTAAACACTAACCATCATATCATCATCACTAGCATTAGAACAGAGAAATGCGGCTTATCTGAAATGTTTTTGCTGCGCCTACAATGCAGGCATAGAAGACTTGTAAATATTTCATTGTATAATAAATTTGCAGAAATCTCATTTATATGTTCAATAACTTCGCTAAGTGCACTTTTGAGAATTCTCGGAGATAATCCATTTCCTAGCAGTGCACTTTAAAATATTGTTTCTGCTTAGCTCAAGGTTAAATCCGACTCAGAAATGTTCGGGATGGTCTATCTCGTCAACACCCTGAAAGTTAGTTGCTACTTACATAAAATACGTATGGCGTCAATCAAAAATGTATGAACGAATAGAGACTAAACCAGAATGTATGCTAATATAAAACTTACTTATAATTACCAAATAATGTATTTATGTTGTACTCTGTTTTATATTTCAGGACAAAATCGAAAGTCATTTTGAGTATACGCTATTCAGAACAAAAGGTATTGACATCCAGGAGTTCTTCCCATTCTTCAATCAGGCTTTGAAGGAAGATGTCTATCTCAGCCATTATGAGAGAACATTTTCAAGAGTGCCAACACTTGATAGCCCTAACAAAGACTTTATTCGACATATTGGTGGTCAAATAAAAGAACATTTCTTCATTGCTGGTGAAACAATTATTCGAGCCAATTATATAGAAGGATATGTTTACATAATTGGGCGTGGTGAGGTAAGTATTGTGCTGTGGAGATAATCTATTTTATGTAATTATTATTTTACCTGGTTCGTTTAAATTAAAACAATGAATATGATTAATATTGTTTATCTGATCTTGAGACTTATCCGCTCAGTAGTTAACAGTATAGGACCTCATAATCCTTGAGATCTTGTAAATGCATTATTTATTATTATTATTATTATTGTTATTATTATTAAAGTGGCCATCACATAGGCATTCAGAATCAAAACACACAAATGAATGTTATAGCCTGGATGTGAGTAAAAAAAATCTTTAATGTCCCATTCACATAACTTTCTTTATCTTTGCGGCAACAAATCACTTGTACAAAAGTATATATTATATGGTAAGGGAATGTGCCGAAGTGCGCAGTCCTCAGACTCGTGGTTGGAGGGAATCACTTCATGCAACATCAACATACTTCGTAGCGAAGTCATACATGCCTGTCCTGCTAGCAGACGAATTATCCTCTCCCCATAAATACAACAATGTTATGGAAACAATACATACAAACAAAATAGAATAGCGGTTAATATAAAACCTCACGGAGACTGCTGTATATGTTGGTAGAAGTGTTACGGGAACGAGAGCGCTGGGATATTTCAGCATAATGAGCGGTGGATCCAGTCACAGTCTTTGTTAGCAGAGTGGGAGAAGGTCCGCGAAAAGTCACTGCCCCAGGAGGCGACGACGAACAAGAATTTGAATCAATAATCTTTGGAACCTTGGTCAAGAAGAAACCAGCTAAGAGGACCGACAGTCGCTTCAGCAAGAGTCGTTGAGGTGAGCTAAGGCATGTTCCGGCTTTCAAAATTTCTGGTGGGGGGGGGGGGGCATGATTCGGCTTAACTTTGAAACTAAGGAGCTTACTGCCTGCTCCTTTATTCTAAAGCTTAATTTCGGGCAAAATAATTAAAGCGGCAAAAAGGATTTTAGACATAAGGCCAAGTTATATGAAGAATATTTTATAGCCCTGAATAATTTGTAAATGTAATTTCACGTTTAATTCTCGAGTGCAAGTTTGTATTGAGACCAATGTAGTTTTAAAAAAATCTGATGTGTTCCATTCACATGACTTTCTGTTTATCACTATAACAAATGATAGTTAAAAAGCTTATTCTTCTATCTGCATCATTCTAATCTAGATAAACATTAGCAGAAATTGTCCTTATTACTTTCTTCCTAATAGGTAGAAGGGAAATAATACACTAGGCTAAAACGTTAGTAAAATATTTTAATTGTCATGTGGTTCAAATTCGTTACTATGCAGGACCAGGAGTTTATAACCTTCCGTGTGAGAAAAGTTTAAGTATTTTAAATCTGCAGACAATAACAAGGAATATCTCAGAAATCGTTAATTCCATAAAAAATACGTATATGACATAAAGTGTGTGTTTTACGTGCTCTACATTTTTTGTAGTAAGTTTCTGTCCATTTCTTACGGTTTACTAGTTGTGTAAAATTCGGCAAAATTCATTTAGAATAAATGGGTCTCTAGAGGCTATTCAAAAAAATGCAAGATATACATTATAATATACGGTATTTTAATCATAATCGTTAAGCCAGTTTTTAAAAATAAAAATTTTCGAAATTTTTTTCACGTAAAGGGTAGTTTGGGATGGGGGAATTTTCTCAAAATATTGGTGTCACATTACTGGCAAACACTAAATTTAAACATCAAATTTTGTATTTTACCAACTTTTCGTTTTTGAGTTATCGTGTTCACAGACACGGACACACACATACGCGGATATTTTTCAAAAAATGCTTTTCTTGGATACAGGAGACCCTCAAACGTGTATTTCCGGTGTAATCTCGGTATCGAATTTTTGGGTGCAGTGCAATACTTTCTCTACATACTATGTACATAGTACGTGTAGAAAAAGCCATTATTTCATTTTTGATTCTTTATTTTGTATTTAAATGATTAAGGTTTCACCCACGCAGTCTAAGGTAAAGGTAACCTGGCCCGCTGTGCGGCCGTCAGGGGGATTCTGCTAGCAGACCGGCTTGACCGAGGCCCAGCCTAGCGCAGTGTAGGGGAGGAATTTGAGAGAAAGTTACCGGTTGTGGTGGTTAAAATTTAAAGGTGATCGTGGGATTGGGAGAAGACAGAGGCTGATATTCAATATGACTGAGGCATAGACACGGATCTCATAGAAAAGCTCAAATGGCCTAATGTTTTGAGCTTGAATGCGCATTTGTTAGAAAACATTTAATAGCACACACGTTTTTAAGCACAGGCTATTGTATAGGAATACCAGGAAATTTTCTGAAGTCGTGGGTGACGGCAGGTTGATATTTGGATGTTAGGCCTCTTAATCATCGGTGACCATGCTGTACTTAGTTGTAGGCGATTAATGTTATTTACTTCAGCTGAGATGGTTAAGGTTTCTGTTGCTCTTCTTTCACAGTAGCTCGAACACTTAACCACTATCCTAGCGTTGCTAAAATTGGCCTATGACTGTTTTGAATACAATGTTCAGCCAGTCCAGATGGTCTGATGGTTTTTTATATTCAGTGGCGCGTATGGCAATAGTGCGTCTTGTTTTACCGATGTATGCTGCACCACATTTGCAAGGAATGTGGTAAAAACCAGGTGCCCTTAGAGTTAAAGTCTGACCTGAACAAATTTCTGATTTTAGGCGGAGGCTTTTGGATGGTTTTGATGCCATATTTGTAAAGCAGTCTATTTATCCTTCCAGAAAAATTACATGTTAACGGCATGTAGGCTATAGCGGCTGGCTTATCTTTCCCTTGAGTGTCCTTGTTGTTTAATCTTTTTTCAAACTCTTTTTAAAGCAGCTGTAAAGAAGCTTAATAACCATTCTATTGGAGTGTGGATTTCAGGTGCTGATATTCAGTTTGCAAGTTATCTAGATCTGATAGCGAAACTACTCTTTGTGCCAATTTGTTAATAATGCCCATTTCGTTGCGATTTATGATGGAAACTGTTTGCATGGAGGTACAAATTGGTACGGGTAGGTTTACAGTAGAGAGTATAATTTAGAGTACCGTCCTCTTTTCTATAAACCATTATATCCAGGAGAGGAACGCAGACATCCTTTTCAACTTACATAATTCAATATTTGTGATCCGAGGCTATTTAAGTGTGAAAGAAAATCTGAAAGTATGCGGAGTCCAAGCGACCAAATTACAGATGTCATCTATATATTTGAAAAATGTGTAGGTTTTAATGGGGCTGAGTTAAGTATGTTCAGTGATTTAGCAATCACTGGTGATATGGAGAGCCCATGGCAACTCCATCTGTCTTATCGTGGTAAGTGTTATAGTACAGAAACAAGTGTGTGTTTAAATAAAACCAGGAGGAAAGTAGTCTGAGAATAGCTGTATTGTTTGCGCTAGTGGGGACTCTGTTGAATAGAGATATGACATCGAGACTGACTAACACGACTGATGGTTTTACTTAGATGCTGTCCAGAGTTTCAACGAAGTATTTAAATATTTTTACATTGTGTACTCTACTCTTGCTGTAGTAGATTTGCCATAAGACGAGCAAGTCAATGCGTAGGGCTGCCAATAGGTCCACTATGGGCCTTAGATGTACCCTAGGTTTATGGATGTTCGGGAGAGCATATAATCTAAGAGGTATAAGGTACATGGTGAGTTCTTCTTCTGAACATCATGTGGTAGGCTGGATTTCTTAATTTACTGGATGGTGCGCCTTTCTAATTAGCTAGTGGGATCGTTTTTAATGATTTTGTATGCTGTATGTCTAGTAGTCGAAGAATCCTCTCCTGGTACTGTATAGAAGATAAAAGTAACTAATCGGCTGTTAAAACAACCAAGTTGTCATGCTTTCGGAGGTAACGCAAGACTTTACGTTCTTCTCGGTTGATGTTCGGAAGAGGAAGAGTGGCCTTTTAGAACGTTCTTGCTATCTCGCGTTGTATTTCTTCTGCACCAGCTGATGAAAGTTGATAAATGGCAGTTGAATACCACTGATGGTGTCTGCCATTGATATTTGCCTAGGCGTGGGAATGAAGTTGAGCCCTTTAGCCAGGAGACAGAGGTAGTAGGTTCGTCCAGCTCGGTAAGATTGTAGATGATGCAATTGGTATCCAGTGGTGGTAAGGATTCATTTTGCTTTGATAGAGTTGCAAATGTCTTGATTTGCCATTTAGTGCATTAAAAGAGAGCGGCATTGCCTTGTGCAAACGAGAAAGGTCCTTCTTATCCCAATCTAGAGGTGAAAGGTTATTACAGAGAATCCAAAAGGATTCTAATAGGTCTGATAAATGATGGAGAGTTCATGAGGGTGTTGCTTTATTCGTTCCCTTAATAGATCTAGGCTGGCGTGACTAAGGATCTAAGATATAGAAGCATTCTTCACTGGATAGCGAGGTCTCACAAACTTCGGTGTGATTTCTTTATCTCGGCACCTGGATAAGAAAGTCAAGGAGCTGCGAATCTTCCGTTTCTTTTCACAAAGATTGTGGTGTTTTCTCATGGCCTGGTAAATTTCTTTCCCGTAAACGAAAGTTACGTCCACACAACCCTGAAAGAGCCCGGTTGGAATGAAATCGAAGTGAAACGGAGGGACAGGAAGAAATCTCTCCAGGTAATTAATAAAAACCCTGGGAAGAACGCATGGATGAGAGCGGTCGGCGGGGAATAGAACCCACGACTTCCCGAATACCAGTCCAAGACGAAACGCCTGAGTCACCTGACTCGGGCATTTACTGCGTGAATCCTTCTATTAATTAATTCGACCTGTTCATCATACTTAAACAGCAGAATATTTTTAAACTATTGCGTTATTTTAACTTCTTTCTGTTCCAGGTTTCTGTGTTTGTTCAAGTTCCTTAGTTACTGCTCCTTTCTAATACCCTTTAAATGGTTTTATACAATTAAAATATTTTCATCGTGTTCTATATCACTGACCTCTGGAGAATCTAAGTTTACTTTTCACCTGATAGCATCTATATGACTGTAAATATTAACCCTTATGGCAGAATCAGCCAAATAAAACGTACTGATTTTCTTTCAAGTGGACATTCTAATTGGAGAAAGGTGTTATATTTACAAATAAATAAAATAGTATCAATAATGCATATTTTACATTCAGCTCGTATTAAATTGCAACCACAATGTAATTGATCTGCCTGCTTACTTCAAAGATTTCACTTTTACTCAATACTGAATTTCTTTCATATCCTCGTACACATATTTTTAATACAGACCTTCAGCGGTTTCCTATGCCACTAATGTTGCAGGGCAACAATTTTAATACATAGTTTTACTCTATTCTGGTAAATTAATCTCTCATTTAATATATCCCTTATAACGTTCATCTATGTATACAAAGCAATATTAATTAATTTCGGATATTTGCCATTCATATAAAGGTGCTTCATTATGTCTGCGCATGCACTCCAAATGCATGTTGATATTAAGGCCCAAATGTTAACGATAAGAATACGCTCAGCTCTCGTGCAGAACCTTC
This sequence comes from Hymenopus coronatus, assembly GCA_030762935.1. Lineage (NCBI taxonomy): Eukaryota > Metazoa > Arthropoda > Insecta > Mantodea > Hymenopodidae > Hymenopus > Hymenopus coronatus. Next base: position 12,785,256 of record CM060885.1, on the reverse strand, counting down.
GCATTCTTCCTCAAAATAGAGCTGTAATTCTAGTGAACACCGCCAGAGTAAAAAGTATGTTTTCCTGCTTAAAACGTGTAAACAGTTGAGTATTATGCATTAATTTTACGGGGAAGCGAGTGCCGGAGAAAGAAGAGCTAGCTTTCCACCTGTCTTTCCGCAGTGTTGTCATTCAAAGAGAGTTTCTTTCTTTGAGTATCTGAGCCATTTGGTGAACAGTTTGTCGATTTTATCGAGAAAGCTGAATTATTAAACGAAACACAGCGCACGTGTGTGAGAGTAAATTCTAGGGTCTACAGAGAGAATGAAACTCGAGGACTGAAGCCAAGGCTATATGGATGTATATAACGTACCCCATGTCTCAATATTGTGTCTCTGCACTGCTTCCGAATTTCGCAAATCCTAACGAATGAAGATTGTGGAGCCGAGCGCCCAAGAAAAGGTGCGCGCATATTACGGAACACTCGTTGAGAAGACCGACTTTCCAGATTTTCACTGTTATTGATCGAAAAGATTGTATTGCATAAAATTCAAAGCCAAAGCCAGACACATTTATTTTGGGGAAGAGTGCGATGCGAAGGGTGGATAAACCCCCCCCCCCCAAATTTTGGTGACCCGATGTCCCGAACCAACCCTGTCGTCCTCGGTATGGATTCCTCTTCTTGGTGAGGGAGTCAGTCACACAAGTGTAGGCCATGCATGGAGACCCGCATCGATGGAAAGGAATATCCTAGTTAGTTGTGGGTGGCATACCTGAGCCTGAGGTCTTCTGTTATTTCAGTAACAAGGAGGGAGCGCGACTTTATACACAACTTTGGTTTCTGCTTCAAATAACCGGGAGATTGTGGACTAAACCATCCATAACCAACCGATATGTGCAAAATATTTTGCCGAACTCCAGGATGAGTAGGCGGCGAGTCCGCTATATCTACTGTGTAGCCTTGTCATTCCATGGTGGATGGGGAGCACTAGAGGACGAACATTTTAAAACTCCCCATGACAAAAAATATAGATCACCCATTAAATATAGTACTGAGGTAGGAAAAGACGTGGTCCAGTTTTATGACCCTTACAACTTCATTATGGTTACCATGTTAACTTCATACATCCAAGGTCGCGGGTTCAAACCCGGCGGAGGACGAGGAATTTTTTCGGGTGTAATAATCCTTAGCATTTCATCCGTCGGAAGGTAAGTAAAGTAGTTGTTCCCGTGTCGTAGATTTATGGCACATAAAAGAACCTCCAGCTAATAGAGAGGCTTCTGAGCAAAATTAAACGGTGTTTCACGTCCAATTTAGAATGGGACGCCGAGAACCACAGCAGTTAAAGAGCGTCCATATATAACGCGCCGTTTACATTTAACAACGTCTTTGTTTATATAACAGAAGGAAGAAAGGTTCAACGGGGTATTGATAAAATTGAGTCCCCGTAAAATCGGACATTAGAGTTCGTAACGGCATGCTCCCGATTGAAGCAGAATCAGCACCCCAAGCTGCGAAAATTCTTAAGACCAATGTGTTACCTATCCAGTGGAGGTCGAAGTGCACAAATGCTGAGGTAAACACACGCGCATTTTATAGAAAATCTTGTTGATCAATGCGTCACATCTATGTATGATGTTCAAAGAGAAAGTAAATGGAGAATCCGCGCTTACCTGTCTATTGATTACCTTTGATAGGGTAGATCTTTCACAAACGATTAACTCAGGGTAGATTTCCAAACCCGCTTGAATTATAACTGTGAGAGATCTACAACGGTGAGTTTCCCTGCGTCATCTGTGGTAACACCTAACACGACGGAGCATGTACGCCAGCTCCAAAGTGCGTTAACTGCAACGGTAAACATCCGTCAACTTGCTAAAAGGGGATCCAGGAGATTCAAGTTAAAGGAGCCCCCGCCGCCCCATGAGGAGATCCGCATTCCTTTAGTCACCCCGAAAGAGGTGGCTTCCCAACTCAACAACCTAAAGCCTAACAAAGCCCCTGGACATGACGGCGTTACGGCGCCTATGCTCCAGCACCTACCCAGAAAGGCCGTAATCCACCTGATGCGGATTTACAATGCATGCCTGCACCTACGTCACTTTCCAACGTGTTGGAAGGAGGCGCGGGTGGTATGCATTTTGAAACCCGCCAAGGACCCGGTCTTCCCGTCAAGCTACAGATCTATTAGCTTACTTTCGATCGTCTCGAAAGTATTCGAGCGGTTACTCCTACCTCGCCTCACCCCTCTCTTCGAAGAGAGACTCCTACTCCCGGATCATCAGTTTGGTTTCCGTACTGGACATTCCACAACCCTGCAGTTACTGCGACAGGCTGAGAAGGCTGCCCTGGGCTTCCAGGACAACTTCAAAACAGTCGCGGTACTCTTGGACGTGGAAAAGGCCTTCGCCACCACGTGGCATCAGGGACTCTTGTACAAGGTCAAGAACGCAGAAATCACTCCCCCCTACCTTCACCTGCTTAGTAGCTTCCTTCGGGACCGCACTTTCAGGGTGAGGGTGGAGGGGAGGCATTCCACAGTCAGACCCATAGCGGCGGGAGTGCCGGAAGACAGCGTGCTGTCGCCGTTACTCTTTGCTGCCTAAATGTCCGACTTCCCTACAGAACCCAGTACAGTTACGTGCCAGTATGCCGACGATGTCCTCATAATGGCGCGTAACAAGAACGCCCGATATTGCTTCCCCCCGCTACAGAGACAGCTCCAGGCCATAGGCAGATGGAGTGAACAGTGGCGGATGGCCATCAGCCCGCAGAAGAGCTCAGCTCTACTGCTGGCTAAAGTCCGTGGCTGGCGACCGGAGAGGTCGCTGAGGTTGCGGCGGCGGCGGATCCCCTGGGTCCGCACCGCCAAATACCTTGGAGTCCTCCTCGACCGCGGCCTTACTTTCACTCCACATGTCACGGAGAAGGTCGGTTTGGGACACGCTGCCCTACGGCAGTTGTTTCCCATCTTCCGCTCCACCATGCCTACACACCTAAAACTACGGCTGTACCGCGCAGTCATCCCGCCCCTGATGCTGTACGGCTGCGAGGTCTGGGGTTCGGTGGCTCGTTCCACCATCCGCAGGCTGCACAGACCGTGCAGAACAGGGCATTGAGGATGATATACGGCACAGACCGCAGATTCCCGTCCCACATTCTCCATTCCCACTCCGGAATCCCTTACATAGTGGACGTTGTGCGAGAAAGAGCTCGCACAATATACACTAAACTTGCTCCCCACCCAAATCCCCAGGTGAACACTCTCGGTCTTGACGACCACACGCTGCCTAGGAGACGCGTAAGCTACCGCCTTCCCAAGGACGCCTTGGGATGGTAGTTTTCCGGCCGCCTCTCCCTTTATTGTTCTACCCGCCAAGTTAAGCAGCATCGGGCCCGATCACGACTCGGACGGGTGACCGTCCAGTTGTACTCCGACCAGATCTGCAACACTGGCTTCCCCCACCCCGTACCTATATCCCTTCAGTTCTCCCCGCTAGCCGGCACTGCTTTCTTTGACAGCCCGCAAGCGGCTGGCCAAAGTAAGCAGTATCGGGCCTGGTCCCTCTCTGGGTGGGTGACCACTCAGGTAGGTAAGTCAGCCCGCGCCGGCTGCACAGAGGGAAACACCCTGCCCACATTACTTCGACACAGACAAAAACGCTTGCATAAGACTACATCTTTTATATCACACGGGTAAATCCGCGAGAAAAGCGGATAGGTACCGTGGTGATTTGCCCCCGCCCGAGTACACTCGGGCGACTAGTTCCTGCTCCTGGCTCCTGGCTCCTGGCTCCAAGTTAAAGAGATTAGCCCCTCGGAAACCATGCGAATGCATGGAAACTCTTGCGAATCTGGTACTAAGTAGCTAAATTGGTATCAATATGGGAAATCGCATCTTAGATCCGCGAACTTGCCATAAAGGTTCTCTCAGATTACTTCCTAAGTCTCCAACTTCAGCATCAACAACTGTTACAACTGCAACTGTAAACAGCGCTACGAATATATCTGGCAATGTGATAATATATATTACACCCGAAATGAAGTTCAAGACCAGCTATGAGAGAACTTCCTCAAATAAAGAATAGAGTCTGCTCCAAAATAACAAAGGGAAGCAAAGGTTCACATAAATCTTCATTTAGATACTCTTCAGGGGAATCTTCAGGTAAGAACTCAGGTTGGCGACTTTCATTTTTTGCTTCTCTATTTCAAATCTGTTACAGATTCTGGAATCAAAAAGTTTCTATTGGAACCGAGTGTTCCCCTGTAGAGATGATGGAGCAAGAGGATTTTGCTCTCACTATCAGAAGCATAGAACTAAGAGGCAGAACCATCCTCCTATAAAAGTTTTAGCCCGACACCAAAAAAGAGTAAATTTAGCCAATCACGCAGCTTTTAAAATAGAAATGTACCACAACATAGAACTTATCTTGGCTATCCTACAATGGATCATATGCACATCGACCAGAGCTTCAGTTGCTGCTCAACCAGAACGAGCCTTTGGTCATTAAATTGCAAGAGACTAAGCTCCGTCCGCAAGCAGATTTAAAATCACGCAATACACCCAATTAGGATTAGATCTATCACTAGAAAGAGGGTGTTTCTGCACACGAAGACATTATGACCGTTATCAGATATATATTCTTTATACTTACAGGTGACATCTAAACAGTCCTGCAAATTTAATCTGTCATCTACCAGATATATCTGCCTAGGTCTAATGACCCCTCCCTACTAATTAAGATGGTTTAGTTTCCCAGCTGCCAACACTATTTCTGTTGGAAAATGATGTGATTGCCCACCATCCATTTTGGGGCTCACCTTGGAACTGTGGGAAAGGTAAGCTAAATGCCGATTCTTAGAAAATTATAACCTAGCTCTCCTGAACACTGCAGAGCCTTCATTTTTTCTGACGGTTTCATTAGTTGTTCACACCTGCTTATAGCAGTTTGTTTACCGCATTCAATACTTCCCTTACATCTCTGATTTAGACACTAGTGTCCACGTTCCATAGCACAAGATACATGATGTACACGTTTACAAGATGCAGCTCAGATCAAGCCAATTGTCGAATGTCCAACCCCGTTCTATTTCTGGTGCCTTTGTGAATGGACGAATGCCGAAATTTCTTTCGTGCTCGCAAGCGTACTCTCGGGCATTTCCAGCGTAGCCCAACGATGGATAACCTGATAGAGTATAAGACGATGCGTGCCTAATATAGACAAGTTATTAAGGACATAAAAAGCAATATCATGAACCAAGTTTGTGACCTTGTTTAAATCGACACACACTTTTCTCTATCGTATAGGACAACTTAAGGCTCGTACCCAGAAAATCGACTCATATGTCCAATGCCGGTCAACAGGAATTGTTGTTAATAGTCTGACGTACTAACACTTTTAGCGCTGCTTTCGCTCAAGCGTCAGATAATCATTCGCCTGAGTGTCTTCCAATTAAACTCAGCTGAAATCACAAACTTTCTCTTTTCGTTCGGAAATGTTACAATTGTCGTTTCACCATGGTGGAGTTAGACCATGCAACTACATCTTCGCGAAACTATGCATCTCCAGATATATTCCATGCCCAAATGTTGCAACATATCTCTCCTGAAGGTAAGGCTTTCCTGCTCGAGGTCTATAAAAATAGCGGGTGGAAAAGTAGCCAGTGGCCACCGGCATTCCTATTTTGAAAGCTTGAAAGGATCCCATCTTTCATCAAGCTACCATTCTATTTCTCACCGGTGTTGTTTGCAAGGTAATGGAATGCATGATCAATGGAAGCTTGGTATGGTGACTGTGAAATCACAACCTAATGACCAACTGCCAGTGCTGTTTTCGATGTCGTCGTTCGGCTTTTATCAATTGCGAAGCAGATGTTGAACAGGTTCATGAAGAACTGTCAAATCGTTGGGATATTGTTTGACCTCGAGAATGCGGATAATGCGTGTTGGCGAGCCGGAATGTTAATTTCCCTGCACAACTGGAATATACGTTGACGCTAACAGTTATTCATTCCGTCATTTATGAGGGACTGCATCTTTTGAGCAAGGGTCGACTCGGTTTCTTCTTCAAAGACGTTGTTAAGAGAACGGAGGTCAACAGGATCCAGCATTCGCAGATGAGATTCCTTGGGTTGATATTCCACGGCTATATGTGTAGGTAATCAGGTATATCATAGCTGAAAGCCCGACGTGATTGTTCTCTGGATATGTTACGGATACTATAAGTGTTATGGCACCAGGTATAGCACAGCTGAAAGCCCGATGTGATTGTTCTCAGGATATAATACGGATACTAAGCGGTAAATCTTGGCGAGTGGATCAGACAGTCTTCCTGTACACTGATCCGATCCAAGTTGGATTATGGATGCATCGTTTATTCTTCAGCACGATCATCTGTGCTGAGAAGACAGTCACCGTCAAAGATATGGGCATCTGTTGCAGCCCTGACTTGCTTTGGCTATGATTATCTATCTACCAATCTATCTATCAATCTATCTATCCATCTATCTACTATCTACATATTAATATGTGCATGTGTGTGTGTATCTTTTAATTGAGCGTTATCTCATTATTTGCTTTATAAGGGCGCTTATAGCCTTGCAGTTGAGCGTCCTTAAACACCAATCACCATCATCACCATCATCATCTTCTACTTTGTCATTCTATTTCATTGTCATTCTCTAATTTGTCCTTCTCCCTCTCTCTTTTCTCCTTTTCCTCTTTCCCCCTTTTTTGTCTCTCTTTCACTCTCTGTCTCTGAAAATGTTATTCTTTACCTTTCTTTGTCACTCATTCTCTCCGTCTCTTTTTATCTTTCTTTTCTCACGCTTGCTCCCAGGTCTCTGATAAATTAGGTGATTATTTTTTATAATCTGCCGTATATCCCTATAGATGTGATTAATTATTATATTCATTGTTCTATAAATCAGCACCTGCTTGGCATTAACCTTTGCGGAAAATTGAATGGTGCTCTCTGTCTGACTTAATGATAAATTTACAGGATATTTGTTATTTTAGGGCGTGACTTTATAGCATTTATTAAAAGCAGCAAGAAGATATGTACATAGGTTCTAAATATTCTGTATTCGAAGGCTGCGTCGAATAGATTGTGTTATTTATTGTCAGTCTTACCTTCATATATACAAATTTAATTTTATTTCAGTGGGAGAGCTTATATTATAGAAGAAACCTGAAACGCCCTCCTTGAAAGCGCTTGAGCTCGAAGTGATACAATATTGTTTTGCGGGATGTATCTGAAATGAGTAGTCACATATACAATTTATTTTTCTCTGTTGTTTTAAAAGTTTGTTGAAACAATTGGTCAGAACCGAAGCTGGACCTTTGGGAACTTCAGTGTAGAGTAGCAAAGCCATATAAGAGAATATAGGTTTATTCAAAACACTTCGTTCCTTTTTGTGCATTTGTTAAACTGAAAAACTTTTTGAAGTATAAGACTGAAGAATGATCCCCGCCCCCCCCTCACCCCTACAGTCCTACTATGGTACGTATAATTTTGACGCGCCCCGTGTATGGATTAACTGTGACTTCGTCGATGTGGGAGTCAGATGAAACGCCCAACCACGTGTAGGCTGTGCGTGGAAAACCATGTCGGTGGAAAGTAATCTCCTGGTTGGTTGAGAGCTGCGTATCAGAACCTGCCCTTCTGTTTTGGTTTTTGTTGTTGGTTTGTTTGTTTTTTTTTTTTTTTTCGTTTTATTATTAACCAATGAGAGTGCGAAAATTCATACACCACTTTGGTAGCTGTTTCACCTAAACGGGAGGTTATAGACTAACCCATTCTAGGCAACTGGGCGAAGCAAGGTATTATACCGAACTGCAGGGTAAGTGCTACATCAAAACCCCTGTGTAGGCTTGTCATCCCAGAGAAATGATCCCTCGTGGGGCACCGTAGAGGGTAGGGTGTACTAAGGGATAAATGAATTCAATTTTCTGTTGCATATAAAATAATTCCATTAAATAGGGGAAAGAAGTGGTCGAGTATAGTGGTCCAGAGACTCTTGCAAATCCGCCATTCTTTTGTCCCAAAGTCTAGAACCTATAGCTCAGTTTCAGCTAAATCTGCTTAAAGTCGGGAAATCGCAATTTAGACCTATGATATAAACGAAGCCAATGTTGCGGAAAGGCTTCTCTCGGTTTGGTCACTTCCAAGGCCTTCAATTACATCAATCACTAAAAACATCTGCTAAATTGCTACTGTAAACAACGCTATCGCAACACCGCCACCAAAAAGAGCAACATGCCAATAGATTATATATCATGCACTTGATATAAAGTTCAGACCAGCTATAAGAAAATCGACTTCCTCAAAGAAAGTATAAAGGCCGCTCCCAAACCATGAAGGGAAACAAAAGTCCACGTAAATCTCCACGCAGACCCCATTCGGAGGAATCATCTCGGACCGACCTCTACTGCCAATTGGTTCGAGTTTCTCGAACCAAAATTGTCTATAGGAGAGGGGCACTTCCCCATGGTAACATGGAGCAGGAGGATTCTGCCCCCATCATCAGATGGGCAGTGGCTAAGATGCAGAAAATATTCCTGTAAGAGATACCAGGCTGATAAAAAAAATGAAAGAAAAAAATTGAACAGACCACCGGTGCCTTCAAAATAGAAATGTCTTACAGTTTACAATTTATCCCATAATAAATACCATGGCTATCATACAGCGGAAAACCACACGGAGCAAGAAAATATAGCAATCCTTGAACATATACCAAATCTTCAACCAGAATGACTCTTTGGTCGTATATTTGCAAGAGATGAAATTTCATTCACAAGACACTTTAAAATCAGAGCGGTACACCCCTTATCTCTCACCGGAAGAGGATATTCCTGCACATGACACTATGGCGATCATTGGTTCCTTACAGTCCGACATCTATTCAGTTGTTGTAAGGATTAAACTGCCATCCACCAGATATACGACTTGTAGTATATCTGCCTCCCTCTGATGACCTCTCGCTCACTGATTTCCTAAACCAAGCTACCAAAACTTTTCTGTTGGTAGGTGACGTGAATTTCCACACATCTCAGGCTAGTGCGAGAGGTAAGCTAATTGGCGATTTTTGGACAATATAGCCTAGCTCTCCTGATCATAGGAGAGCCAAAATTTCTCTTCGACACCTTCAATAGTTTTCACAACTGGATACAGCAGTTTGTTTACCACAGTTAGTAGTTTCCTTAAAATGGAATATCATCTCTAATTTACATTCTAGTGACCACACACGTTTACCTGTCTGTCACTTAAATATAAACAACTGGAACCTTTACTCCCGGTTGGCTGAGGCTGAGTTTAATTACAAAGAGCACGACTTTGAACAATTTAATAGAACAACTCACAGAGGCAATTCTTTCTACTGCTGACCATCATCCACCCTTTCGATTTCTGGTACCTTAGGGACGGAAGAACGCCGGAATGTTATTCGGACTCGCAGACGCGCTCTCAGGGTTTTTCAGCGGCCCAGCACCAAATAACCTGATACAGTACAAGAACATGCTTGCCTAATCTAGACAAGTTATTAAATGCAGCAAAAAGATAATGAAGCAAAGTTGTAGCCTCGTTTAATCGACATATACCTTCCTCTGTCGCATTGGAAAAGTTAAAGCGCGCGGCCATACAATCGATTCATATGCCAGTCGAAGGTCTTATAACAACAGTAGGAGCTGTTATGTATACGTTTAACGTGGCTGACACTTCTGGCAATGCTTTCGCTCAAATATCTATTATTCTCCTGATATTTATACAGTTAAAATTTAGGTGAAAACTTAAGAATCAAGCTTAGATAGTGAAGGACCTTTCGATAGACTGGTAACCTCCTTTCTATATCTGTACGCGAGGAAGTGATATTGGATGGATTGAATATCCGCCACACAATTTTACAGATGATTACTATCGTAAAACGGAACCTGGTCCTATCTGTTTGCTATGAAGAGAGTATTTGTCGGTTCGTCATTTGTTGCTACCGTATATTCCTCTAACATATATTCGGGAATATCCGCAACTGTCGCTCAGTTTTGCTAGTGGTTCTGGCAGAAGATATCTGAGAGGTAGTTAAGTTTTTAAATTGTTATCAAAGCTGAGGACTGATTTAAGTATATCATTTTTCAGTATCATTTTTCGAAATAGTTTTCTAAGTTTTCCTATCTCTAGTCTTAGCCATGATTAGTTTTATATTTAACTTTCTCAAGTACTTATGTTTATGATATATTTTATATTAATCTTCAGCATTGGCTTTTGCCATAATTTGTTCCATAAGGTCACTGATGACCAAGTGAGTACCCTTAAACACCAGCCATCATCCTCATCATGAGGAGGAATCAGTGTAACCTAAGATTAAAGTAGCATTGTCGCTTAAATGCACTTTGAAGGAATTTGATAAATTTTATTGTAACATGGTCACATATACGTTCAATGAAAAGCGGAAAAGGTTTGATAATTTATCTTAAACATGTAATTATGAAAGTAACTTTCAATAATCTTGCATTTTCCTGAGTTTCTTTTTTTATCGTTAGAAAAAACTAGAAAAAATGTACGACGGGCGTTTAGAAATCTATATACCCTAGTTCTTATATCGTTAGACCTGTTTCGTTCAAATTGGATACAGATCTATTGATTGCTCAGTTAATGAACTTTTATCAAATCTGTCAGTGAAATATAAAAAGCTTATAATTGCAAGTGATCTTACTATAAATCTGAACTACCCTGATAGTTCTTACAAAAAACTACTAGATATATTCAATAGTTACAAGATAGTTGATTTAATACATGGACCAACTTGGGAAACTGCATTGGCATCCTCTACTAACGCCCATGTTGCATCCATCTAATTAATGTTAGGATTGGTGCATGTAATATTAATACACATGTCTCAGCTTATTATACCCAGTGTGTTCATTTGTGCATATAAGTAAGAACGAAAAGCCAAATCATTTGAAAACTTCCGTGATTTAAATGCAAGTCGTATTGCTCAGCTAATTGAGAAATTAAATGAAGAAACTTGGGTTAGAGTATATTCAACAATACCTTAAATGAAAAGTGGAATGAATTTTATCGTGTTTTCCGAATGCATTTTATTACCAGTTGTCCGATTAAAACTAAAGTTTTGTATAGAAATAAAAATACCAGCGTTAAGTTCAACGCAGAGACTATCATGTTAAAACATTATATGAAGCAGTTTTATGAACTACATAATGCAACAAAAAATGTACACCACAAATCATGCAAAAAAGTAATATTTAGTAAGTCTTAACCAACTCATAGCTAATGTATATAAAGAAAAAATAAATAACTCGCAGAATATTTGTAAAAATACTTGAGACAGAGTTAATGAAGCTAGGCAAGATAAACCAAACTCAAAAAGCCTTGACTGAACGTAAATGAGCTGATATTAAACAAACCTACTAAAGTGTGAGACCTTTTTATCGACCTTTTCTTAAACGTTGCTTCCCAAGCAAGCCACCAAATCGCTATATCCAACTTTTGCACTGTAGGTAGGTAGGCAGGCAGGCAGGTAGGTAGGTAGTTGGGTGGGTAGGTAGGTGGGTGGGTAGGTGGGTAGGTGGGTAGGATTGTTTGAAAATATCTATTGCCTGACCTGTTTATAAAAAGAGGCATATTCAGATATCAATAACTACAGGTCAATCACGTTGACTTCTGAACTCGGTAAAATTTTTGAAAACGTTATATTGCAACGACTAATGCACTTATTTGGGAAAAAATAAGACCATTATAAACTCACAACGTAGTTCAGAAAACATTTCATAACATTTTCGGCAATCTTGGAGTGCACAAATAGTATAGTAAAACGCTTAGAGAATAAAGAAAAAATTTTAACTCTATATTTAGTGCTCACGAAGGCGTTCGACTGTGTAGATCACAATATTCTACTAGATAAACTATAAGGGTATCTGATTAGGGAATTGAGTAAAGATTTAATCAGTTTACTGCAGGAACCAGGTAACACAAATAGTATATTATTATCAAGGACATTTAACTACAAAGGATACATCCAAATTTGAAACCGTGAAAAATGGAGTTCCTCAAAGTTCAGTATTGGAGCCTCTCTTATTTATTCTCAATATGAATGACATACATCGATGCCAAGTTATTCCCTATGCAGTAATACGACTACTGTATACTGGAGTATGACAACAGATGAACTGAATGAAACTATGACAAATGCGATTGACACACTTGTTAAATAATCTCTAACACTACATTAACCCAGTATAATATAAAAAAACTTAAATTTAAATGATATACATAAAACGTTACAATTCTCAGACTACAACTTAATCGCTTCTAATAAATATAAATTTCAAGGGATTATAATGGGCCGAAAGGTAACATGGTCGGAGCACATTGTGACAAAACAAGCAAATTAATAGGCACTTTTATAATATTTTAGAAGAAAAAGAGTTCAAATTGATTCATTATGGTGTCATATTTCCACGCGTTATATATGGGATAGAAATCTGGGGATGCGGTGCAAAATCAAACATGGAAAAGCTGAGCTACAGAAAAAGGCAATTAGAATAACATATCACTTAAATTCTAGGGATTCGTCCGGGCAGTATTTTAGGGAGAAAGATACTTAAAATATTTTCACTGTGTGCATATATGTACACTACAAAAGGATAATTTAAGAAACAGCAATGTTCATCACTGTAACACATGGCATAAGTGTGAATTTTGTCTTTTATAGACAAGGTTTTAGTATAAGTATTAATTACAAACATTCATGCATAATGGGCTCTATTTGCATACAAAGCTAACAAATTCTGTAATCTAATATAATGCATACTTGTAATTGTAGGCGTATTAACTATTTAATAAATAGGAATGGATGAATTCTAATAACTATAAATTTGTATTTGTATATGACTCCTTGGCACAGCTCACTAAGAGCCTTGGCCTACCACCTACCGCCCAGCCACTGCGTCCCCATCTCGGTCCATTACAGACGTCATGGATGGGTTGCAGTATTGGGGGGTGAGCGTGGTCAGCGCTTCGATCCCGCCCGGCCAGTTAATTCGGTCTTCACGACCTGGAGCCGCTACTTCTCCATCAAGTAGCTCCTCAATTGGCCTCCAGGGACTTTACGAGGCTGAGTGCACCCCGGTCCAGGTCTCCCAGCGGGGGAAAAAATTCCTACGCCGGTACTGGGAATCGAACCCAGGTCTCCCGCTTGACAAGCAGCAACGTTACCAATCGACCGTATTTGTGAATGTATAATGATAATTGATAAATGTAATTAAGAATTTTTGACAATGTCAGAAACTGTATTACAATCTATTGAGAAAAAATGGCTTGTTATTATTATTATTATTATTATTATTATTATTATTATATTTTGATATGTCGCAGACCCAATTACAAATTAGTCTGGCACAAGTGAAGGTGAGAAGATGGCAAGCGCATTGGTTTGCGGGTCTCAATGATCACGGGGGGTTTAGGACTTTGTTCTGTGATAAAATACCTCACAAAGAAGCCCATGAAAGGATGAATGATGTATTATATTTTACCGTCCTGTTACCATGTAAAGTTTTAGCCCAAACTGTTTAAGTAGGGCGGATAATCGATTGAAGATAGGTACCAGTAGAAGTCTTAGGAAATGTGCCAAATGATGGAGGATAAGATTTTGGAATACCGTCTTGTTAAGATAAACACTATAGCTCATGAACTGGCAATTTCAGCTGGCATAGTTTTCAGCAGCATCCAGATACTTTTGATGACGACATAGGTCAATTCCCAATAAGTGGCCCGAATGCTGACACCTGAGTCGAAAGAAATTTTGCAAACAAAATTTACACATACTTGGAGCAAACCCAGAAATGTTTTTCTCGAGAATTGTTACGGTGGATGAAATTGTCTAATTTGATATGTTATTAACAAAAAATCACCACAACTAAATATTTTATGTATTTCTGTCTTTTATTTAGCAACCTAATGATCTTTAGTTTTAAGAAAAATAAAAATAAAACCGGACAATCAAGCAATGAAGGGCACATGACTTGTTGCTGTTTTGATATCAAAATGCCAATAGTATTTCTTTTAGAACAAAACAATAGTTTGTGTATAGAGCGGACATAACGTCCATGTAATTTATATATTATATTACCTTTAATAATTAAAAATGATATGTAATGCATTAATTCCATGTTTATTTTATTTTCTCCCTCAAGGTGAAAATCTTTAACGATTCAGGACACTTTTTGGCACAACTAAAACCTGGAGATATGTTTGGTAATCTACAGAACACCAACTCGGTTCTCTCCCATGTAACTGCGACTTGTGTCACTGATGCTGATATTCTACTTGTAGCATGCGACTGGTTTCAAGAAAGTAAGTTTATCTCATTATCACGAGTTTAATGGAATGGTCATTACACACGCAAGTTGGTTGAATAAAGTAACTTTAAGTTAAAGCCTAAAAGACAGTAACCTATACGAGTGCAAAAAGGATTTACGTCTTTCTAAACACTAGGTTTATAAGAGGTGATATCACTTATGTTATGTGAATGCAGAGGTTCATCAGTTTTAGCTCATTGTTTTCTGTAAACAATCTGATGCCTCCCTAATTATGGAGTAGTAATATTAGGCCTGCATTTTAATAAACCGTATGTCCACTGAGTTGGAAACTCGTAAACTTCTGGTGAAGCTCTCCCCACATTTAATTTACTGAACTGTGGAAGTACATGTAAAACACTGAACTCACAGTCACCTCATGAAGGATCTTCCTGGAATACAGATGTATAGTAGCACCAGAAAAGCTATGATCACAAGCATTAAAATTTACGTTTTGTTTTACGTCAAGGTACGTTCAATAAGTTCTTAGAAAATCGAAGGAATTACAATTGTGGCATCGAAAAAACTTGTATTTAGTAACCATTGTCTCTTACTAGATAGCAGTTGAAAATTCAGCTGTATTCACCACGTGGATTCGTTGCCATAGGCGATTGAATGAATAATTTAAAAAAAAAATGGGGAAAAACGAACTTCGTGCGGTGATTAAACATTTCTATTTTAAAGCCTTAACACCGAAAGAGATAAAAGCCGAGTTGAATGAAGTTCGTGGGACATCTGCTCCTAGGTTTGCAATAATTTACAATTGGATAAATGAATTTTAGCGTGACCATACATCCACAAATGTTGAACATTGTTCCGGACGGCAGTAAAAGTGACTTCCTCCGAAATGGTTGGCAAAATCCAGGACATGGTTTAGAGTGATCGACTAATCAAAGTTCACGAAATA
>CM060885.1:12722500-12765000 GCA_030762935.1 Hymenopus coronatus | reverse complement strand
CTTCCGGGGGGATGCCATCAGGTCCAGCGGCTTTACCAGTTTTTATGCGTTTTCCTGCATCCATGATCTCGTTTATTTGGCACTTCGGTACTTCTTCTATTTCTATTGGCATTTTTGGCCACGTATTTCTTTTATGTGCGGGAAATAACTCTTTAGCAATTTCTTTTTGTTCCTCATCCGTAATGACTAAAGGTGTGCGGAGTCCTAATTTTTTGGTCACGATTTTATATCCAGTACCTCATGGATCCACATCCACTTCCTCACATAGCTGCTTCCATGCATCCTTCTTCGCTCTATTTATTGCGTTTTTAAGTCATTCCGACATCTTCGGTATTCCTTTTGTATGGTGAGCTTTTCATTTTCCTCCACATTTCTTCTTTTGTTTGTCCTTATCACTTTTCTTCGTGCCTCCATACTCCTTTTCCTTAGTTGGAAAATATCGTTATTCCACCAATACGCCACTTTAAACTTACCATGGCTGCTTTTCTTCTTAAAAGTAGAATTACATGCTTTTTCTAATAGTTATCCAAGCTTCTTTAGTAGATGTAAGTACTCTGGATGACTTGCTGCTTCTTCTACCTTTTGTATTAAAATATCTTTATCATTTTTGTAAATCCATCTTTTCTGTGGCCTTTTAATTGGTAATGGCAATTTGGTGTTTATAGTCTCTCTCTCTCTCTCTCTCTCTCTCTCTCTCTCTCTCTCTCTCTCTCTCTCTCTCTCTCTTGTGGTAACTTAAATTTTCATCATTATCCACATACCATTTACTAATAAATTTACTCATTTCTCCAGAACACATTGTGATATCTATGTAAGATGTACTATCGTTTCGTTCAAAAGTTGGCATTTTTCCATCATTTAGGATATTATAATAATTTTCACTTGCCCACTCTGCCAGAGCACTGCCTTTCTTGTCTTCTATAGGAGATACCCAGGAATATGCCTTTTCATAGAAATCCCCTCCAATAAGGACTTTCTTTTTATGTTTTTGTTGTTTAAAGCGCAATTGATTTCAAGTAGGTATTTATGGAATTCCCCCAGATCTGTTTTAGGAGACACATAACAGAAAAATACCAATATTTCATCGGTGTCGGCCCAGACAAAACCACTGCCACTTCCGATGTTTCTCAATTTATCATTACTTCGTGAAATATAAATGGCTCCGTCTATTCTTTCATCTGTGATCCATTTTGGGCTATGCTTGTTCATGTTTTTATTTGGTTCTGCAATAATACACAGATGTATTTGAAGTTTTGCACATTTATGTATAAGTAAATCCATGGCCCGTTTACTTCTATCAAGATTTACCTGAATTAATCTCATTATTTATAGGTGTTTTCTCTGTGTATCCTTGCATGGGTTTTCACTAATCTCCTATACTCAGGACATCTCATCGTCTCTGTTTTGTGTTCATTTGAGTTACACAGGTAACATCTTGTCATGTTTTTACACTCTTATTCGATGACCTGTTTCCCCACATTTATGACACATTTTCACAAAAGGTGCAGCTGTACATTCGCTTGCAACATGTCCTACTCTGTAACACTTATAGCATCTACTTAGTGTATTTGTTGGCTTGACTCTCCATCTGTCCCATCCTTTCCCTATTGTTTTCTTTGCTAGTAGTAGATTTATAACCTCTATATTAGAGGTTACAAATGCATATTTTACACCTTGTGCATTTGCTTTATCTGACATTTTTATCAGAATATTTTCTTCCATTTTCCCTAACTCCCGTTCTAGGGTTTCTTTTACTTCATGTTCTTCTACAACTTCATCTATATCTAGTAGCATAACAGTTTGTTTTTTGCTTTCCATATTTACTTCTGCAATTTTATCCAGTTTTGAAGTAAGAAGTTGTTTAAAAGTCTTTCTATCATTTCTATCTTTCCCTTTTATTTTCAGCTGCACATTTCCTTCGTTTGTCTTTCTTTTGTGATCAATTATTATTCCACTTGTGTGTACTTCTTTTATATTTTTCAGAATGTCTGCGTATGATCTTTCTCCAAGTGGCTTGAGTACGAATGTATCTTCATTTAGTCCTCTCTTCCTGCTATTGTCCTCCATCCCTTTTGTATCATGTATATTTGATGTTTTATATACATTGACATCTTATGGTTATTTCTTTTACATAAATACTCCAAAACTTTCCTTGTTACTTGCTCATCCACTTGATCCGTTCTTACACCGGCTATGCGGGTTCAGCAGTAGCAGTAGCAGTATCAGTAGCAGCAGCATTAGCAGCAGTAGTAGCAGCAGCAGTAGCAGTATTAGCAGCATTAGCAGTAGCAGCAACTGCAAGAGCAGTAGCAGTAGTAGCAGCAATAGCAGTAGTTGCAGCAGCAGTAACAGTAGCAGTAGTTGCAGCAGCAGTAACAGTAGCAGCATCAGTAGTAGTAGCAGCAGCAGTAGCAGTAGTTGGAGCAGCAGTAACAGTAGTAGCAGCAGTAGTAGCAGCAGTAGTAGAAGTTGCAGCAGCAGTAGCAGTATTGGCAGCAGTAGTAGCAGTAGCAGTAGTAACAGTAGTTGCAGCAGTAGTAGTAGTTGCAGCAGCAGTAACAGTAGTAGCAGCAGTAGTAGTAGTAGTTGCAGCAGCAGTAGCAGTAGTAGTTGCAGCAACAGTAACAGTAGCAGTAGTAGCAGTAGCAGTAGCAGCAGCAGTAGCAATAGCAGTAGCAGCAGCAGTAGCAACAGTAACAGTAACAGTAGTATCAGTAGCAGTAACAGCAGCAGTAAAAGTAACAGTAGCAGTAGCAGTAACAGCAGCAGTAAAACAAACAGAAGCAGTAGTGGCAGTAGAAATAACAACAGAGGCAGAAGCAGTAGCAGTAGTGGTGGTAGAAGTAACAGCAGCAGTAGCAGCAGTAGCAATATCAGTAGCAGTAGCAGTAACAGCAGCAGTAGAAGTAACAGTAGCAGCAGCAATTAAAGTAGCAGCAGCAATAGCAGAGGCAGCAGTAGCAGTAGTAGCAGCAGCTGTAGTTGTATTAGTAGCAGTAGCAGTAGTAGTAGTATTAGTAGCAGCAGCAGTAGCAGTGGCAGTAGTAGTATTAGTAATAGTAGCAGCAGCAGTAGCAGTAGCGGTAGTAATAGCAAAAGTAGCAGCAGCAGTAGTAGTATTAGTAGTATTTAGTAGCAGTAGTAGTAGTAGGAGTAGTAGTAGTAGTATTAGTAGTAGTAGTAGTAGTAGTAGTAGTAGTAGTAGTAGTAGTAGTAGTAGTAATAGTATTAGTAACAGTATTTTTTTAAAGAGTGGGAAAACCCCTCATGGGTATCAGGGAGGATAGCTCTGATGTGCCGGACTCATACCGACTAAAAAAGCCCCTCTTTTATTCACTTGCTCTCATTGCGGAAACTGCTTCTCAGCATTACTTCACAATGAAGCAATTATGTTTATCTCTGCTTGTCATCCAATTCGATGAAGCAGTAGTAGC
The DNA here is from genome assembly GCA_030762935.1 of Hymenopus coronatus. Lineage (NCBI taxonomy): Eukaryota > Metazoa > Arthropoda > Insecta > Mantodea > Hymenopodidae > Hymenopus > Hymenopus coronatus. Next base: position 12,761,566 of record CM060885.1, on the reverse strand, counting down.
AGTAGCAGTAGCAACAGTAGTAGTATTAGTAGTATTGGTAGCAGTAGTAGCAGTACTAATAGCAGCAGTGGCAGCAGGAATAGTAGTAGTAGTAATTGTAGCAGTAGTAATAGTAGTAGTGGCAGCAGCAGTAATGGCATTAGTAGCAATAGCAGTAGTAACTGTAGTAATAGCAGCAGTGGCAGCAGGAATAGTAGTAGTAGTAGTAGTAGTAATAGTAGTTGTTGTAGTAGTAGTAGTAGTATTTGTAGCAGTAGTAATAGCAGTAGTGGTAGCATCAGTAATGTTATTAGGAGCAATAGCAGTAGCAGCAGTACTAATAGCAGCAGGGGTATCATCAGTAGTTGTTTTTTTTTTTTGTTTTTTTTTTTTCCCGCAGTAGAAAATATCTACTAAAGACGCTCTCCTGGCGAGTTGGATTTTTACCAACTAAAGAAACCACTGCTTTATCCCCTTACCATTTCGGGACTGCTTGCAGAATTTCATCAAAAGGGTAGCTTTCTATATGTATTGTCAGTTACTGTTTTTCCTCTTTTTCCTTCGTCTGCATAATTTCTTTACATAGTTCTTTTACTGTATTCCATGCTTTTGCACTCCCAGTAATGGTTTGCTCTTAATTATGTACTGTTATTGTTTTACCCAATTTTGTGAGTTTTAATCCTATAAGTCTCCCATCTTGGGCAGTGGAGCAGCGTGTGCTCCGCGGTATCAGTTTCTGCGCAGTAGTTGCATTTCTCGCTGTTCGGTTTCGCTTTTTTTTTTTTTTTTTTTTTTTTTTTTTTTTTTTTTTTTTTTATTTATTACCTAAATCTTCCATGACCAGATAATACCTACGTCATGAAATAATCTAATGATCTGTGCTTGCATGACAGCCAAATATTAATATCTGGGATAATTTTCTTCGTCCATTGTGCCACTTCCATGGTCTCATGCTACCGCTCTTGCCACGCTTCTATGATTTGTTGTCTTATATTTCTTTTGTGTGCATTATTGGAATCAATTGTTCTTCTAAGATATTTCTCTCCTTTACTAACAGATCTATGGGTACTGCTCCTGTAGGGCTTTGGTTAATATGGTTCGATACCCATTTACCACCCTTAATAATAATTTCCGCTGCACTCTGGCCAGGTGGTTTCGGTACACTTGTTTTCTTAATGCAGTGTGCCATATTGAGGCGGCATATAACAGCTTAGAATGGATTGCGCTACATAAAATTTACTTTTTTACAGTTATTGGGTTCCCAATATTCGGCATTAGTCTACGCAGTGCCGCTGTTCTCTCTTCGGCCTTTTTGGTGATTGTTCTAACGTGCTCACCAAAATTTCCACCATCACCCAAAATGACACCTAGATATCTCACTGACTTTTTTGGCTTATCTTCAGTATTGCCTATCCTGAAACCCACATCTGGCCGTTTTCTGGCCCTTTTATAATCACAACTTCCGTTTTCTGTGGCGCAAGAATTAATTTGTTGGCCTTCATCCACCTGTCTATGCGTATAAGGGATTCATCTGTCTTAAACATTAATTCTTCTGCGTCCGCAGCTGTAGTGACTAACACTAAATCAGCTGCAAGTCCCAATATATAAGCTCCTGTCGGTAGTTTTAGCCGCAATACGCCATTGTATAAAATATTCCACAAAGTAGGCCCCAGAACCGAGCCTTGGGGTACTCCTGCAGTAACCTGTACTTGTTTCTTATTACTTAGCGTTATGTATCTTGTGTTGAAGTACTCTCGTATTATATTTGCTAAATATGCTGAAATATTTTTTTCTTTGAAGCTCTTGAATGATAATACTCCAAGTTGCACTGTTGAAAGCATTTTTCGCATCCAGTGTGATTGCGACTACCCACTTTTCTTTACTGTCATATTTAATTTTTTGAACAGCTTTAATGGCCTGGATTGTAGTTTTGCCTTTTCTGAAGCCATACTGTTTGCAGGATAGTCCTTCCCCTTCCTCAATTTCTTTGTCGAATTTTGTCCTTATTAGACTCTCATATAGTTTACTCATGGTATTGGTCGATATGCTGATGGATCTTGAGGTAACTTACCCCCTTTTAGCAACAATATGAGTTTAGCTACCTTCCATTCTCCTGGAAACTCCTGTTGTGTCAGTAACGCATTTAAGGCTGCTAGAATCCATTTAGAGGTTGCCTCAATGGTGAACCTCACTGCTTCGGGTGGAATACCGTCCAATCCCGGCGCTTTGCCGGATTTCATGTTGCGCCCTGCTTCATGTAGTTCATCCATGGTGAATTCTTTCTCTACACTACATCTTATTTTGGCTTCTATCTTAACTTCATTGCTAGGGAATAACACCTTTACTACACTTATTTCCTTCTCCTCGTTAACTTTATGGGATCTCTAGTAGTCAAACGCCCTGTTACTATTTTATATCCCGATCCCCAAATATCCTGATCAAAGTTTTTTTTCTTCAACTCCTTTATGAGGTTTGTCAATGTTCTTTTTTTTTTCTCTCTCTTTATAGTCTACTCTTAACGCTTCTAGGTCCTGCTCTTGTATTCGTCTCTTATTTGCTCTTGTTACTTTGCGCCTGCTCTGATTGCATCTCTTCCTTTGACATTCAATGTCATTGGTCCATCAGTATGGTACTCGGGAGCTGTCTCTTTTGGTGGTATGTATTTGGCTAGCTAAAGTAGCTTCTTGAATTGCGTTTACCACCTCCTCCCGGGAGACTTCTTCTGTAACGTCTTCTCTATTCTCTTCCTTCCACTTCATGATAACTTTATATATATCCCAATCATACTCTACTTTAGTCTTCTCATTTTGCCGACCCTTTCACTTTGTTGGTTCTTTGATTTCAAAATAGATAAACTTGTGGTCGCTAAGTGATTCCTCTTCAAGCACCTCCCAATTAAGGATTTTATTTGATATCATCTGAGTTGAACACCTAATGTCTATAAATGATTCACAGGCTCCTCTCACAAAAGTCGGATTGTTTCCTATGTTTTGTACTACTAAATTCAGTTCCGCCATCCACTCGACCCAATATTCGCCTCTCTGGTCAGTGGTTTGTGCGCCCCGCTGTGGTGATTTAATATTTAAGTATCACATTATAATGCCTTCTCCTCCTTGCGTACTAATGTCTTGCATTATAGAATCTACTTCTTTCTTAAATTCGTCCAGGGGTATATTTGGTGAACTATAACATCCATAAATCTTAAATTGTTTGAAGTATATGCGGACATAACCATTTTCTAACCTCCAATCTATTACCTCTATATTTTTGTTTAAGAATTTGCCAGTGACATCCATCCTCTTATCCTTAATCCAATTGTTGCTGGATACACACTTTAAATTTGGTTGACTTACTATCATTATGTCAACCTTCTTCTCCATTGCAACTGCGTATGCCATATCATGACTACCTTGTGACCTCATTAAATTAGCTTGTAGGATTCCTATGGCTGTTGAACCCATTGTCCTTTTTATTTCAACCTTCTTCGTCTTATGTCCCCTATCATGTTTCTGTATAGAGAGCAACTCATTTGGTCACTTCTGTGGCCTCCTTTTTTACACGTTGTACAGACAGATGCATTTGTATATTCTCTGGCTATATGACCCTTCTCCCCATAATTCAAGCAAGATCCAGTTCTATCATCTTCCTCCTTACATTGATACGCTATATGTCCAAATCCAAAATACTTAAAACACATAGTGACTTTCTCTAATCTGGCAGCTGATCCATCCAACTCTAATCTGTCTCCGTTTTAGTAGGGTCTTACCAGGTTCAGCGGGTAACGTTACTGTTGCGTTTTGGTTACCAAATCTTCCTGGTCTCATAGAAACATTAATTATATCCGTCTCCTGTAACTCTGTTTCTTCACAAATTGCAGTTTTCAGATCATCTTCCTTGGTTGTAGGATCTGTTCCATAAATAAAAACATTAATTTCCTTTCTCTCAGTACGCACCTCAACTTCTTCAACATTCTTCAGGATCTCCTCTTTGAGGGCATTTGATTTCCCTGTTCCCTCAACTGTAAGGAATAGGTCCTCTTTACCTATTTTCCTACTGCTTTTTAGTCTCAAATCTAGTTTTCCTATATCAATACCTTATTTCACAGACCTCAGTGTTTCTGCGTATGTTTTCCCTTAATTACTACCGTATTGTTCCGGTTGTAGTATTAGTAGTAGTATTAGTAGTATTAGTAGCAGTAGTAATAGCAGCAGTGGCGGCAGCAGTAGTAATGGTGGTAGTAGTAGTAGCAGTAGTAGCAGCAGTAGCAGTAGTAGTAGTAGTAGTAGTAGTAGTAGTAGCAGTGGCGGCAGCAGTAGCAGTAGCAGCAGCAGTAGCAGTAGCAGTAGCAGTAGCAGCAGCAGCAGTAGTAGTAGTAGTAGTAGTAGTAGTAGTAGCAGCTGCAGCAGCGGCGGTGGCGGTGGCCGCGGCGATGATGGTGGTAGCAGCTTCAGCAGGAGCAGTAGTAGTAGCAGCAGTAGCAGTAGCAGCAGCAGTAGCAGTAACAGTAACAGCAGTAGTAGTAGTAGTAGTAGTAGTAGTAGTAGTAGCAGCTGCAGCAGCGGCGGTGGCGGTGCCCGCGGCGATGATGGTGGTAGCAGCTTCAGCAGGAGCAGTAGTAGTAGCAGCAGTAGCAGTAGCAGCAGTAGTAGTAGTAGTAGTAGTAGTAGTAGTAGTAGTAGTAGCAGCTGCAGCAGCGGCGGTGGCGGTGGCCGCGGCGATGATGGTTGTAGCAGCTTCAGCAGGAGCAGTAGTAGTAGCAGCAGTAGTAGCAGTAGTAGTAGTAGTAGTAGTAATAGTAGTAGCAGCTGCAGCAGCGGCGGTGGCGGTGGCCGCGGCGATGATGGTGGTAGCAGCTTCAGCAGGAGCAGTAGTAAAAATGTAAATGGTGTGTTATTTATGGACGCTCTTTAACTGCTGTGGTTCTCAGCGTCCCTCTCTATATTGGGCTGAAAGACCGCTTAATTTTGCTCAGAGGCCTCTCTATCAGGCTTTAGGTTCTTTTACATGCCGTAAGTCTACGACACGGGACCAACGGCTTTACTTCCCTTCCGAAGGAAGCCATGCTAAGAATTTTTACACCAAAAAAAAGCCATCGTCCTTTGCCGGGTTTGAACCCGCGACCTTGGGTGTATGAAGTCAGCATCCTAACCATTACACCAAGGAGGGCGACAAAGTAGTGGTAGTGGTAGTGGTGGTGGTGGTAAAGTAAAATAGACAAGAGCAAATAAATGTGTACTATTAAATGTGAAAGTAATTTTGGAGTTTTACGCACAGTACATAAAGATATTGGTGAGAGCAAAACTGTGACGGCGCTATCAAAAACTGAACGATCCATTAATTCAAATTCCAAAAGGGTTTGACATACGTTTTCTTTTCGTGTCTTCCTTCCCCCTAGTCTCCTATCTTCCAGAAGAGGAATTTTTATTTTTTACCTCAAAATTTAATAATATTATCGGCAATAGATATATTTCGTTCCTCCGAACAAACAAAATAAAATAAAAAAGACGTTCAGAAAAACGTCAATGCACACCTTTGTAACTGTTCCCTGTTTATCTTTTATTCAAAAACAAAAAACTGAATCCAGTACGTTTCATGAATAATAAGGATGTTCAAATGAAAAATTACCTCGAATACGAAAGTTCCATTAATCATAAGGTGGTAGTTCTATGGAGTGAAGGGATTGGCGTGGATATTATTATACGTACCTTAAAAGATGTTTATATTTACAGTTAAATGTATTGGCTGCTCTCTAACATGGCAATTGCATCGAGTTCTCGTCTTTGTTGTTTCGCAATCTTTCAGATATTCCGTAGCTCTGTAGTTCCGGTTCTTTCCGGATGGAACTCGTGAATGAGTTTTCAAATTCGAGGTACATCCAGAAAGTAAGTTCCGTTTGATAATAAAATTAAATTGTGTACAGATACAGAATAAGTATTTATTGCACAAAATTCTACAACTCTTAAACTACTTTTCCACATAACTGCCGCAGTTTTTAGGCATTTGTCATAGCGGCACAAGTTTTTGTATACCTTCTTCATAGAAGTTTGCCGCCTGTGTCTTCAAAAAGTTGGAAACATTTTCTTTCAGCTCTTCATCATTGTTGAAGTGTTGACCGCCAAGGAAAGACTTCAGATGTAAGAACAGATGAAAGTCGCTAGGAGCGAGGTCAGGGCTGTACGGAGGATGGTCAAACACGTCCCAGCCAAATCCCTGTAGGAGGTTTTTCTTCACATTTGCAGTGTGTGGTCGTGCGTTGTCGTAAAGAAAAACAATAATTTTTGACAGTAATCCTCGGTGCTTATTCTGTATTATGCGGCGCAATTTCCTAAGTGTCTCGCAATGTCAATAAATAACTGTGTCTTACCGGAAGACTGGAAAACCGCGATTGTAGTTCCAATTCATAAAGGGGGAAATAAAACAGAATTAAATAATTCTCGGCCAGTCAGCCTAACTTCAGTAGTGTGCAAATTGATGGAACATTTAATTGTGGAATATATATGGGAGGAATTAGAAAACAAAAAGTGGTTCAATAAAGCGCAACATGGGATTAGACCTAGATACTCGTGTGAAAGCCAGATAACGTCATTATTTCAAGATTTAGCAGAGGAGGTGGATGCAGGGGGCAGAACAGATGCAGTGGTGATAAATTTTTCCAAAGCTTTTGGTGTTGTATCATATAATGTACTTATCCAGAAGCTAACTGCTACAGGAATTGATAAACGCGTAGTTCTATGGGTTAAAACATTTTTGGAAGGAAGATCGCAAAGGGTAAAAGTAGGCAAGGAGCTATCTGAGAGGGGTATGTTAAGCTCGGGCGTACCCCAAGGCTCAGTACTGGGGCCGTTATTTTTTCTTATTTTTGTAAATGACATAACTGTTAATATAAAATGCCAGATAAGATTGTTTGTAGACGATTGTGTTATTTACAATAAAATTAGAAATGTTGAAGATGAGACTGCTCCTCAGGGTGATTTAAATGAAATGAGTGATTGGGCTGCTGCAAATAAAATGAAAATTAACGCTAGCAAAAATAAGTCAATTGCATTTAATAGATCTAGGGGGAAAAAATCTGCAAAACTATCACATAGGTGGGGGAAAAATTCCACAGGTGGACAGCTGCAAATACTTGGGAGTTTACTTGGCGAGTAACGCTGGATGGGACGAGCAGGTAAATTTTGTATCTAAGAAAGCGTGGAAAACACTGCACTTCCTAATGAGGATTTTAAAAAAGGGGAGTGCAAAGTCCAGGGAAATCGCGTACAAGTCCTTAGTGCGGCCGGTCATGGAATTTGGAGTACATTGCTGGGACCCGTATAGAGTAAATCAATTTGATTCGTTAGAAAAGATCCAGAAAAGGGCTATAAAATTCATAAAAAAAAGGGTAAATATTTTGGGCCTACAAACGCTGAGGAGATAAAATGGGAGCCGTTGAAAGTTAGGCGTGAGAAACAGAGGTTGTGCGCTTTATTTAAAGCTTACGCTGGCTTAAACGCATGGGAGGACGTTACTGACAAACTGGAAAACCCAACTTACTCTGCACGAAACGATCATCCGTTCAAAATTAAGGGTAGAAGATACAGAACTGACGTGGGAAAGCTCTCCTTTGTTATTAGAACCATAAAAGACTGGAATGAATTGCCTGGAGCAGCCTTTCGGGGTTGTCCTCTGTCTCTGAAGAAATTTATGAAAAATCTTGATATTAATGTCGGATAATTTTTGTAAATATTCCTTAAATGAAATGCTTGTGATTTTTTATTGTTGTAAATACAAATGTTAAATTGGTTGGTGATTATAATTATGAAATTAATTAATCTGAATTGCGAGAAAAATTAATGTTTTCATATTTGTTGTAAATAACTATTATATCTAGCTTACAAAGCCATAAACTGGCAGCTGTGATTTATTATTTAAATATCTTGTATACATATATAACTCTGCCACCGGGTGATACCCACTTGCAGAGAAATAAATACATACATACACAAACATCTGCTTTGATTGTTTGACCACGCGGTAAGAAATCAACGAGTAAGGTGCCTTTCCAGTCCTAGAACACTGTGCACATCATTTTTCGAGGAGTCAAGATTTGTTTCGGCTTAACGTTTGCTGGGGATGGTGTGCCTCCATTCCATTGATTGCCGCTTACTTTCAGGGGTGTTGTGAGCAACCCAAGTCTCATATCCTGTGACTATCTGTGTCAGAAATTCTTCGCCGTCTTCATCATAACGGGTTAAAAACTGAAGTGCACTACCCATCCGTTTTGTTTTGTGTTGCTCAGTAAGAATCTTTGGTACCCAACGTGAGCAAAGTTTACGAAATTTCAGTTTTTCGGTAACAATTTCATGAATTAGTGATCGTGAGCTTTGGGGAAATTCCATAGCGAGAGCACTAATTATAAACTTGCGGTTTTCCTGGATCTTGTCATCAATCGCGTGAACCAGTTCTTCTGTAACCAAAGATGGACGCCCATTTCGTTCTTCTTCGTGCACTTCACTACGTCCTTCATTGAACTGTCGGACCCATCTTCTCACCATTGAATCACTCATCGCATTTTGTCTGTAAACTTCGCAAATTTGCCGATAAATTTCAATTGGTTTCACTTTCCTAGCATTCAGAAAACGAATCACAGATCTGATTTCACAAGCGGTGGGATTTTCCATCAACACCGACATTGTAAACAAGCACAACAAAGCGTATGTGGCTGGCAGCGATCTCAAAATGGCGCACGTTTCTTCTCCTTGATACAGAGTGTCTACCGCGCATGTGCGGAACTGCGATCGCAGCGCTGCAGCGGAGATAAATTGAAACGGAACTTACTTTCTGGACGTATCTCGTACATTCCACTGCAAGTACGACACGATTAAAATTTAAACCCAATATTTGCTCTGAAAATAGTTAGCGCAGTGGAGTTTCGTGTTTAAAACAGCGTGCTACGAAAGAAAATGTCCAGGCTTAAAATACTTAGACTTTTCTCACAGGCCATACAATTAAAGGAATTTAAATCACATAGCAACATGCTTTTAAAAATGTGACTGTTGCTTTAGCCTATGGTATTCCCTTCTATTTGTAAGGCAGCAAATAATAAGCCCAGTTTTACTAATCTTATTTCGATTAATATGAAGTAGGTAGAAGATTATGTTTTTAACAATAATTTGTTATTAAAATGTAAAGAAAGTAATGTGAATGGAGCACATCAGATTTTTTTATAGATTTTCAGTTTGATTTCAGCGATAAAACTTCGGGAAATAAAAAAAAAATTATACCTTCATCTTGTTGGAAAAACGTTGTGTTGAAATTATTCATTCTTACTTTCCCTACACATACTATGCACATAGTGCATTCCACCCAAAAATTCAATACCGAAATGTCACCGATAATGCACGTTTTAGGGTTCCTTGTATTAAAAAAAGGTGTTTTAGAAAAAGGTCCGTGTGTATCTGTGAACACGATAAGTCAAAAACGAAAAGTCGACAAATACCAAACTTGTCATTTTAGTTTAGTATCTTCCAGGGATGTGACACTAAGATTTTGAAAAACTCCCCCCACTGCAAACTACCTTTTTCTGGGAATAATCCCTGAAGAATTTTTCTGAATTTCGGGTAATTGGTAAACGGTAAGAAGTAGACAGAAACATACTGCGCAAAAAATGTACATCACGTTAAAACACACAATTTATGTCATATACGTTTTTTTTTTTTTCGTGGAATTGGCCATTACTGAGATATTCCTTGTTATTTTTCTCTGATTCAAAATATTTAAAGTTTTCTCGCATGGAAAGTTGAAAACTCGGCCCTCGTTTTAGCCTGGTGAATTCCCTTATTTTTTCTTCTACTTACAAGGAAGAGAATAATTAAACCAATTTCTACTAATTTTTATCTTGATTATCATAAAGTAGATAGAAGAATATGCTTTTTAACAATAATTTGTTATAGAGATGTAGAAAAAGTCATGTGAATGGAACACATCAGCTTTTTGTCAATTGTGGAACAAGAGTTTTGTATCATTTGCGCATAACGTTCGGCATTGACAATGAGTGGACGTTCTTCATCGTCTTCAAAAAAGTAAGGTTCCACAATGTCAATAGAAACTCCTATATACCTAATTGCTGTGTGGAGGTTTCTCATGAAGAAGCAGTGAATTTCTTTCTGCATAGTATAGAAAAATTTGCTTATTCACTTACCCGCTAAGATAAAAGTTGGCTTCGTTAGACATGGCCACAGAATACAAAATCTTGCTGCATTTTCTACACTATGAACATAGTGTATAGAGAAGGTATTGTAATGTACGGTACCGAAATTAAACAGGAAATACATGTTTTGGGTCCCCCTGAATCCATAAAAAGCATTTCTTTCAAATAGTCCGTGTGTGTATTATATTCTAATAATTAAATAAAAAATAATTAAAATATTTCCCGAATTAAATTCGTTTATTAAAAAACTATTTAATTCAGAATTTATTGTTTTTTTTTAGATTAATATTCTTAATGAATATTGATTTTTTTTTTGTTGGTGTGTGTAGACAGCATAACTCAAAAACGAAAAGTCTGTTAAATACTAAACTTGGTATTTAAGTTTGGTATCTTGCAAGGATGCGACAAACATGGAACTTTTTGCGAAAATTTTGATTTTGTCAAAGATTGCTCTAACGATTTTGATTAAAATATCGTATATTAAAGATATTTTCCTGACAAATAATATGTATATTTTGAATTTTCTGGGAAAAGCCACTGAAGACTACTTTATTCTGGATGAATTTTACGGAATTTTGCGTAACTGCTAAACGTAAGAGATAGACAAAAACTTACCACACCAAAAATGAAGAGCACATTAAAACACACAATTTACGTTATATTCCTGTTTTTCGTGGAGTTGGTCGTTTTTTAGATATTCCTTGTTTTTGGTTTCAGCTTTGAAACATTTTTTTCATACAGGAATTTGTCAACTCGTGTCCATACAAACAAAGGAACATCAGTCACATAGCAACCAGTTTTTTACTAACACTTGAACCTATCGCACTTCCTTATTTCGCTTCTACTTACAAGGAAGCAAGTATAAGACTATTTCTGCTATTTTTTCTCAATGAGCATGAAGTACTCGTAAATAGAAGCATTAGCTTTTTAACAATAATTTGTTGCAGAGATGTACAGAAAGTCGTTTGAATGGAACACATCAGATTCTTTCAGGAAATGTGCAGAATTATACCCTATTCTGTTTATCCAACGGCCGCAGCTGTTGTTGACACACCTGTAATTTTAACGGTGGAACTTCAAGTCAGATTTCACAATCCTACGCAGGCAGTCCAGACATGCATAATGTTCTTGCGTGGCGACAAACTTATCGCTGTGGACTTCGCTGCAGAGCGTCACGGATACGTTGGATATTTTCAGGCATACGGACTGTTTTTTCTGCGGTCCCTTATGTTTCGTGTTCAAGACTGAAGCATTTGTTCACCATTTATTCACCCACCTGATATCGTTCTTCTATCTGAAAAGCGGTGATGGCGGTTCTCTCCACGTCGTAACACACACTGCGCGAACATTATACCTCCGTGCTTCGAATGTAAGCTTCCACTGCCCTGACAAGGATCATGTGAGCAAACATTCATGGCTAACCGAATGGCAATAACAAATGTTTTGTTTGTGAAAAACACTTGAGGGCAAATACATTATTAACTGAGGATTACCGATATAAAATGCACTTTTTTCCCGAGGCCCACCCTGTAATTTGTCTCTTTATATCAATTTGTTCTTGTTTTCCTTCTTATCTTATTATTCTATTTTATTTTGCCTTTGATTCTAGATTTGGAGTTTCACCCGTTAGTAAGAGAAAGAATAGCATCACAAATGCAAGACACACTGGAGTATATAAAGCAAGAGGATACTGGTGACCACAAAGCAAAGCAGAGCACATCAGAAGAGAATATCTATGTGGTTTGTTAAAATTATTACGCTTCTAGCTGCACATCATATCCGCAACTTCCTTTACTCAAAAACTCATGAAACCCCAATATTACATTTTGTGTTAAAAATAGATAAAAATAAACTGATTAATAGTTAAGTTTTATTGGGATCTGCCCTACATCCAGAAAATATACAAAAGCTTTCATTCATTACATAAAGATTGAAAAACTCATTACCCCTTTGAATCTCAAAATTGATACGTAATGCTTTAAGTAACACGATTCTTTCTCAAGTAAATGTAAAATGCTGAGTTTCAATTAACCTGCTGTCCTTCCTAAGATTTCAACTACACCTGGGTATAATACATGTTAGAGTATCGTTTATTGCATTATGATTATTATTATTATTATTATTTACAGTTCATATTGGTCATAATATTTATAGTGTTAGTTTGTGTTTCAGTTTAGTTTTCTATATAATGCTTACTTTCGCTACTACGTACGCAGAACATACATATTTGGTAGAGAAGGTATTACGTTCCTTCCTAAAAGTTCGATAACGAGATTTCACTAGGAATATATATTTTGAGACCTCCTGATTCCCAAAAAAAATTAGAAAAAAAATCCATGTGTGTCTGTCTGTCTGTAAGTTAAATATGAAAGCTGAATTGAAAATGGTACAACCAACGTATTCTAACACCGTCTCCTGAAAACTTATGTAACATCGCAGCTAAACATGAAAACAGCATAACCAATTATATTGAAACATTGAATATGAAAATGGTATAACCAACGTATTCAACTATCGGTTGAGGCAGTTGTCGATTCGTAGGATGAGTTTGAATACTTCCTCCTGGTAAAAATCCTGTCCCTGCATGTTCAGCCACATTGTTGTGATGTGTTGCGCCTCCTCGTCTGAAGCGAACCGTCGGCCTCCAAGGTGTTTCTTCAAGTGGGAAAAAGGTGAAAGTCACTTGGTGCGAGATCCGAGCTGTAGGGAGGGTAGTCAGTCGTATCCCAGCGAAACTGCTTCAACAGTATTTGGTCTTCTGGGCTGTAGGTAGCGCGTTGTCGTGAAGGAAGATGACACCCTTGGTGAGGAATGCTTCGAACAATCATATCATGGTCTTGCAGTATCGTCAGTGGTCACTCTGTGCTCTCTTTCCAGTATGACGCCCACGCTGTCCCAAAATACTGTAGTCAATACCTTCGTGGCAAATGGCGCCACCTTAAACTCATTTGTCTTTGGAGAAGATGGGTGTTTCCATTCCATTGAGACTGTTTACTGCTGCAGGTATAGTAGTGGATCCTTTTTCACCGGTAACAATGTGGTGAAGAAAACTACTCCCTTCCGTGGAGAACAAATTAAAAAGTTGCAGACTATCCCCTCCTTGTGTTGCTTGGACAGATTTCACTGGTTATGGCTGTGTCTGTACTAGCATACGGAAATGAGAATTGCAGATTAACTAAAAAGCAACAGAGTAAAATACAGACTTCAGATATTAAATTCTTAAGTGTGAAGGGATGTGCAAAGGGAGGCCTAATAACAGATGAAAGTATAAGAAACACGTTAGAACTATTATACATGAAAAGTGCCCGCTGTAGTGGTCTTGTCTACCAGAAGTTGTTTAGTTGAGTAGCACGTAGTGAGGTGTAAGCCGTGTCATGTACCTTTTTCTCTCGTCGTTGTTGCATCGGCAGCATCAGTCGGTTCCTTGACAGCAAATGCAGATCTCTCTCTCTAAGGGTGGTATAAGTATAACTAAAAAGTTCGTAATGTAAAGGTAGACAGAATAAAACACCTCACTAGTTATAAAGCTGAACGACAAATAGGTTATTTCCAGATAATTTGTAATCCTGGAGTTCAACTTGTCGGTGGCACTAGTCTTCTAAGCAACCTTCGCAAAACTGTTACACTCACACAAAGCACAAAATATTCTTGTTTTCCAAAATGTCATTTTCGGAACATACTGAACATTGACTTGACTGCACAAAATTAATTTTACCAGGAAGTTAAACTATTCCTTTGTTACTTTTGCGCGCACTTTTGGTCAAACGACGTGCTTGCATTTAGGTAATATGAAACCACAATCATAAATAACGCTAACAGGCTTTTCTACAGATTATATAGAAAAGCCTGTTAGCGTCATTTGTGATTGTGGTCTCATACTACCTTAATGTACGCAAACCAAGGTCGCGGGTTCAAACCCAGCGGGGGACGATAATTTTTTTTCGGGCGTAAAAGGGAAGTAAAGTCGTGGGTCCCGTGTCGTACATTTACGGCACATAAAAGAACCTCAAGCGTGATAGAGAGGCCTCTGGGCAAAATTAAGCGGTCTTTCACTCCCAGTGTAGAATGGGACGCTGAGAACCACAGCAGTTAAAGAGCGTCCATAAATAAAATACCATTTCATTTTTACAGATTATATACTGTTTTTCTTTGAACAGTGCGCCAGTTATTGGCTTATTTTAAGTTGGTGAGTGAAAGGATTTCGTGAGAATATCATTTGGCATAATTGTTACATAGCCACGTGATATAGAATTACAATGAAAAATTCCATGGTTCTAAATAAATATATATGGGTTTTCATGGGAAAGTGTACATATGTACACTATAAGTAAAATACAAAGGATTCGAAAGTAGGAAAAAAAGTCTCTTGAACAAAGAATCACTCTTACGTCTACAGATAAACAACTTTTGTTCCCCTTTCTAAGCTAAAATGTACAAGTTTCCCTCCCAACATCTCATAAATAACACAAAATCTAACTTAAATACATATATTATATTAAACTGAGATTATTCATATATATAGACAATAATTAATTTCTCAGAAGTTATATAATTAAGATTTCAAACAAAATTGGAAAGAACATGTTGAAAGAATCACTAAATAAATACATAAATAAATAATTGAACATTATCCTAAAGGAAGGAGATCGGTGGGCAGACCCAGGAAACAATGGTTGGAGGACTTTGAAGGCGGAACAGACCAATGCCATGAAGTACAGAAGAAGAAGACCAAATGGATATATGTTCATTTAGGAAACTTTGATAACCAAAATGTGATTACATTTATGATTGATGTGCATTATATAGTTTCAACAACAGAAAGAACTGTAGTCTCCATAAAAATAGTTGGTTTTTACTTTATTTTTGTTTTCATTTTTTATTACAACCAAAAATTATATTAATGTAAATTAATTGGTTTTTTTCATACAAGTTACGTATAGGACAGGAGTCAGACTGGAAAATTCAAATCATAATCGGAATTTGAACCACGGATCACCCGTTTTCCGTCCGGTTCCGCCATCAGGACGACATGCTGACACGACACCAAATTCCTTAAATGACTTATTTTTTCTGGTAAACCACAAGCAGATCTCAAATTATTTTGACATGAAATAGGTACAATGGTAGCTTACAATGTGTTAAATCCTGAATTTAGTTTAACCAACTATTAGATCAGTCAGTGTTAAGTAATCATTTTTGCCCACTCTCATTCATACTTCCAGAATCTGGAGAGGGTCAGAGAAAAATTCGCTCGCCAGCCAGGTATCACACCCCGGGACCCCTGACACTGCAGGCAGGTGCTTTATGACTGCCATACTGAACCATGAAAATATTGTTCTATTATCTGCAAAACCACTTATATGACTCATGTGTGTGTGTGTGTGTTTTAATCAGATTTCTTTATCAATGTGAAGTATTTGGTTTTGTTAAGTACAGTAGAGAGTATGGTAGAAACAGTGCATTTCCGACTTCATGTCTGGCTTCCTCTGCTACAAATCAAACACACTCAGTATGATATTAGACTTTGCAGTGAGTATGTGCATTTACACATATTACTACTTCAGTACAATGTTCTTAAGTGAGAGTGTGTGCATATCAAAATATGTTTAAGAAATAAGAAGTTGAGAAGAAAAAATTAGACAAAAACTCTGATGTGTTCCATTCACATGACTTTCTCTACATCTCTGCAACAAATTATTATTAAAAATGTAATGCTTCTATTTATTTCATGCTAATCGAGAAAAAATTAGCGGAAATAGTCTTATTGCTTGCTTCTTTGTAAGTAAAAGCGAAATAAGGTAGTACCATAGGTTAAAGTGATAGTCAAAAGGTGGTTGCTGACTGAAATTATTTTGTTTCTATGGACACGGGTTGACAAATTCCTGTATGAGAAAAGTAAGTTTTTCAAAGCTGAAACCAAAAACAAGGAATATCTAAAAAATGATCAACTCCACGAAAACAATGTATATAACATAACTTGTGTGTTTTAACGTGCTCTACATTTTTTGTGTGTTAAGTTTTTGTCCATCTCTTACGGTTTAGTAGTTATGCAAAATTCATCCAGAATAAAGTAGTCTTCAGAGGCTATTCCTAGAAAATTCAAGATATACGTTTTATTTTTCAGCTAAATATATTTAATATACGATATTTTAATCAAAATCGTTAGAGCCATTTTTAAGAAAATAAAAAAATTCCGAAAAAAGTTCCACGTAAAGGGTAGTTGGGGGGGGGATTTTTTTGAAAATCTTCGTTTCGCATCCTTGGAAGATACGAAACTTAAATACCAAGTTTGGTATTCAACGGTCTTTTCGTTTTTGAGCTATGCTGTCCACAGACACACACAGATAGACAGACACACACACACACACACACACGGACCTTTTTGTAAAAATGTTGTTTTTGTATTCAGGGGGTCCTAAAACATGTATTTCCGGTGAAATCTCGGTATCGAATTTTTGGGTGGAATGCAATACTTCCTCTATACACTATGTTCATAGTACGTGTAGAGAAAGTAAAAATTTAGATTCATTTTCTAACACAGCAATTCCGATTAGAAAACAAAACATTCTAACACAAGTTAGCTCCATTTTTGTAGAAGAATTGATTCATGTAAACGATAATTTCATGAGAAGAAGGAAATATACATAAGATGCATCTTCTGTGATAAGGATGAGTAACGCACACAGTACAGTTTGTACCGAGGGCCCACGGCACACAGACTATTGGGTAACAGTTGCCACGTCAGCGTTCACTCTGTATTTCATTGATACGGGGTTTAAGCTAACAAAGTATAGCATGAAAATACTTGCCTATATTAAATGATCAATCTGTAATGTATATCCTGTTTACTGCTACATTTAATTATGGGCATTATTAAGAGAGTTCTCCACCACTCACCTATTGCAAAGGCACTGCATTCCAACCAAACATTTTATATTGAAAGTTTACAAAAAGTTTACAAAATACATATATTGAAAAAAAAATTATGGCTGTCTGTGAACAACATAGCTAACGGTTGGTATTTAAATAGCTTCAGTGTCATAGAAAGGTTTTCAAACCCCGCCCTCCCCCATCTTAAACTATGCTTTAGAGGAATACTGCTCCAAAATTGACTTAACAATTTTGCTTACAATATTACAAGTTTAAGATAACTAATAGAAAATGAAACTATTGGGAAAATATGCAAGGTTTTAAAGTTGAAAAATCTGATATGTTAGATGCATATAACTTTCTCTATTTAAGCTTCAACAAACTGTTCTTACAAAAGCTTATTCTCCTATTCACTTCAGGCTTATCAACATAGATATTGCAATTGTTTATTATAACGAATGAGTCAAATAATTACGAACCGCTGCGCGGTGTTTTACATTCCTCGGTGCTTGCTATTATAGAAAGGCACAGATGAATCATACAACATTTTTAAAACTACTTTCAAAGGCGTTGCTTGTCAACTTTATAACAGGAGATGCTGAAACTGGCCACCATCTTTTCCATACATTTGGCACCTCTTTAGGAAACTATCCTTTAGCGCCGTAGTTCACTTTTTTTTTTTTTTTTTTTTTTTTTAACTAACAAAGGCATGCGTTTTAATTTATTGTGTATGCAACCTAAAAGGTTATGTAAGGAGGGATAGGATGCAGGAAAGATTGGAAGTGTGCATAATATTTGTAGGAGCCATGGTTGAAATGGTGCTCTCCGTATTGTTTCCATCTCTCAGTGTTGCCTTAGTTTGAGTACTATAAAATTGTCCAACGTATGTAACCACTTAAAAGTACCCATTGACAACCACACAGGGGAATTGTGTAATGAGGGGAGGGGCTCAGTCTCTCTACTAAGATGTCTATTGATGAAGGATTCCGATCTCCAGGTACCCAATTGCAACATTTTTCCAAAATCCAAGTCTATATCGTTGGTTTGTCGGAATATTTCAGCAAGTGATGTGGAAGTGAATCTGCTGCACGGCAAGTTGGGTATTGTCGGAGATGGCCATCCGGTGACGCGATATAATTTGTCTGCCGTAGGAAGTATTTCATTAACTACTCATAGGCCACCGCTATCCATTTCTGAAAAATAAATTAAATGTATAATATATTTGTTATTTTTAGGTGGTGGTAGTGTAGGGAAGTTGTAATGTAATAGAAGAATTAGGTTTATGTGAATTTTGGTATTAAAATGTTTATGTTTGTGGTGTGTTTTTATGTATTATGCAATTTGTTTAGTTTTATATGTTTGTCTTCAATTAATTTTAGTATTTTATTGGTTATTTATTTAGATTAGAATATGAAAGTATAATAATTTAAATGTTGAAAAATTGTTATAATTTTAATTTACTATTTTCTGTTATTATGTAGTTTATTATAATTTATTAGTTTTATTCTTTTTTTATGCTGTATATTTTATTAGTTTTTAATTTATATTTATAATTAATCTATTGATAATATATGTATGATGTTTGGAAATAAATAATTTTTTAAAAATGTGGCATATTAGCCCTGGGTTTAGAAATTAGGTACCAGGATTTTTATTTTATATTATATATTCATTTCACATTCATCTGTGGAAGGTCAAAACAGCTACAAATACGTTTCCAAGGCAGTTGCGGGTATTTGATTTGGACATGAAGGGTAATAGTAATATGTTGCCTAGGAAAAGCATAAATAGTCTTCACAGAGCGAAAATCGCCACTGTCAAACTTCTCTGGTGGTAACACACTGAAAGCACAGTACGTTGCACGGAGCAGCTGCAGAACCTTGTCATGCTCGTCCTGACTCCAAAACGATGCGTACTTTGGTTGTATTATGATATCCACGGTGTCACCTTGATGATGAAGTGGTTTAAGCATCAATGCCTGAGACTGGAGAACCACATTAGTAGTCCCTACGGAGACGCAGTTGGGTACGCGCAATGCGATATCTGTTCAATGCGTTGACAATGGCGTTTCGTCTGTTGGAAAGCAAGAGCAAGAAACCAAATTCTGCTCAACGCAAAACAGTTACAGAAGCATATACGCCGAACCAAATTCAACATGTGTTTCCTGATTATACAAGACACCACGTAACACATTAATACGAGCTGTACAGTTGTATTCCCTTACATCCTACTGAAGTAGGCCCTCTAAATCTTCGTAAGAATGCCTAAAAGTGAGGTATCTGGAGGTTGTAATCCAATTGGTAATATCTCAGACTTCTGCAAATTAAATGTAAGTCCAGTACTAAGCGTCATATTGCTGTAAACAATTCCTTAGGCGTGTAGTAACCATTACAGTAACATTTGTCGCCCTCCGTTGTGTAAAGGTTTACCATGCTAACTTCATATACCCAAGGTCGCGGGTTCAAACCCAGCGGAGGACAATGGATTTTTTCGGGCGTAAACAACCTTAGCATGGCTTCCTTCGGGAGGCCTCTGAACAAAATTAAGCGGTCTTTCACGCCAAGTATAGAATGGGACGCTGAGAACCACAGCCGTTAAAGAGCATCCATAAATAAAACGCAATTCCATTTCAGTAACATCATCTGCATAGGCTTGTACCGCAAGCTACTACCCGTACACATCGACTCCAGTAAGAGCAGATTGCAGCTATTCAAAGCAATGGACCATCATACAGGGCAAACGATATCATTGAAATTGGACAACCTTGGCGATCAGAGCGTTTAACCGGTATAGCCGTCGTTAAAAACCTCTTGCAGAGGACTTTGGATGACGCAGCATCATACCGGGCTCAGATAAGGTTCGAAAGTTTTTGAGGTACTCTCAAAACCGCCAAAAGTTTCCACAGCCCCTCGTGAATGACACTGTTTAAGGCTTTTTCAAGGTCTTAAGTTTATTATAACAGAAGACTTCAGTTCATTGTACAGTCTCTCACAGCAGCCAATGTACAGTAAATGATGCAACCTGGAACTCATAATCATGTGTGGTGGCACTTTTTTGTATACGAGCACTAATGATTTTAACAAACATCTTGTAATCACAGTTCAATAACGTGTCCTGTAGTGTCTTCGGCTGAGCACTCTTCGGAATCGGAACGGTTATACCATCCGCAAAACACACACACGCTCTCTCTCCACATTTCCTGAAAGAACTTCCTTTCGAATATAACGCCAGCAGTACTTCTAAAATGTATATGGCAGGCCATCAGGACCTGGGGATGCGTGCATTTTGGTCGGCTGGATCACGTCTAATAATTCTAATGCCACAAATGCTTGCGAATTCTGCTGCAACTCCTCTGACGTACACCTATCTGCGGTGCGGGAGAAATCTATGGGCACGGACAATTGTTGTATGTAGAAGGTTTGCACTGTTTGAAGAATTCCTGAAGTGATGGAAAGTTTTGTCCCACCCACACCTAGTTGAGTGATAAACTTCCAGCGATCATGTGTTCGCTCCTTTGCCAGGTAGTAAAAGCTCGCCTTTTCCCTCATGTACTACCTCCGCCGAGCCAAATTTCCCTGTAGCTCGCATATTCTTCGTGTCTTAATGTGTTCTTTGATGCCTTTCACGAGTTGTTGGACATCTTCGCCTGCTGCTGGCGTATGTGAAGCTCCTGAAGGACTTGAAGATAATAAATAATCCATGGTTTCCCTCCTAGTCATAGCTCGACGGCAAGCTGCAGCTCGAAAGAAGTGCCATAGTGAAAGTTTGAGAACCACAGTAGTTAAAGAGCGTCCATAAATAACACGCCATTACCATTGTGATATCCCGTTAACAAATTATGGCTGTGGGCTAAAGTGCAGTCTTCGCATGCAACGTTCACTACTTTTTTTTTAACACCAAGCTGGACGAACGTTATAGAAATATCTCAATTTGTCCACGGCCCCCAGGTGTTCGCTTCCGAAAGCTTCTTCATAAGCACGATATCGTAATGCCTAGAATGTTTCCCAAGGGGAAAGGGTGCATACACCTTGGTTACGTACAGCTTCCCATGTAAACCTCGGGATGACGTCATACCGAAAGTTTACAATGCATGTTTCTAGTATCCGTAGATATTTTTTAGATTTTTTGTCAAATTACAATGATCGTACTTGTATATATATGTACTGACGGAAGTAAGTGCACCGATGGTATTATGTGTGCCTTTGTTTATAATACCGAACAATATACATTCGGTTTTCATAGTGGTACATCCATTTTTAGTGCGGAGCTGTACGTAATATATCGAGCTATTCTGCACGTTGGCCGTCGAAACTTGAGTGACTGCCTTGTATTGAGTGATTCCCTTAGTCCATTTCAGAGCCTTGTTGATCTGTACAACCACCATCCTAACGTGCGTATCCAAGCTGCTTTATATGCTTACTGCGTTAATGTGGAGTGTGTATGGATTCCCAGTCACGATGGCCTGCCGGGTAATGAACTGGCAGATTTTGCGGCAAAGACGGCAACCACCGAACCCAATAAAAAAATGTATTGTGTAACATCGAAAGAACTTTAAGCTTATTGTGCGCAGGGCGATACTTTCGTGCTGGCACGAAGAGTGGTCAGCTCTCCGCGGAAACAAACTTAGAGTAGTGAAGGACCTTCCAACAAACTGGGTAACTTCTTCTTGTCAATCTCGACGGGAGGAAGTGATTTGGGCTCGCTTGCGTATTGGGCACTGCAATTTTACACATAGTTCCCTTCTTAAGAGTGAATCTGCTCCTGTGAGAAGATGTGGAGAAGATTTGTCTGTTCGTCATGTGTTGCTAGAGTGTGTTAATCTAGCACGTATTCGGGAATCATTGCAACTGCCGGTCAGTTTTGCAGAAGTCCTGGCGGACTATAATCGAGCAGTAGCTAAGATTTTTAAATTTCTATCAAAGATAACCTCTAAGTTGTGGATTTAGTTGTTTTTACCCTTGTTTTTTATTAGTTTTGATTTTTTTCCTTAAATCACCAATCTGTGGCTTTTTCCATGATTACTTTTATATGTTTATTTTTTTAGATTCATTTTTAGTTCTTATTTATAATACTTCTTATTGAGATTTATCTCTGGATTTTGCCATGATTTGTTTGACAAGGGCGCTGTTGACCTTGTAGTTGAGCGCCTTTAAACACTAACCATCATAATCGTCATCATAATCCATAAGTGTCTGTATTTTCGGTTCATCACACGTTGATCTAATGGACTAGAAAAAGTATTAAATCTAGTCGGTACCTTTTTTCTCCATTGTGGTCTCAGTGTAGGCCGGACCATTTATTTCTAACTGGGAGTGTCTCGCTTATGGTTTACGTCAGGTTCTTCTTGTGTTTTCTTTTCAACAGTTTGATGTTGCAGTTCTATTATGTAGTTAAGATCCTTTTCAACAGCATTGCTTTGTGGATCTGAAAATTCTTGAGAACGCATTTTGTTGGGGACTTTTACATCTCTTGTCACTTCTATTTTATTTTGATCAGGCATCCAGATTCTGTAGGCTTTTGAGATTTCTCAATAGCCAACAAAAAATTCCTGTTTAACTTTTGGTTCCAGTTTTCCTCTTCTTGGGTTTTTGTCCAAGATATAGGTAACTGATCCAAATGCATGCAGATGTTTAACAGAAGGTATATGTACAAACCATTTCTTGAAACGCATTTCATGATTTATAGCTCTAGCAGGTGATTTGTTGCAAAGATATTTGGCTGTATTTACAGCTTCTGCCTAGATGAGCATTGATGAGGAAGCATCTGGTCTCTTCAACGAGCGTCCTGTTTTTCCTTTCACTTATTCCATTTTGTTGTGGAGTATAAGTTATCAATAGCCTTCTCTGTGTGCCGTACACATTTAGATATTGGCTGAATTCTTTGTTGCAGAAGTTTCATTATTAGATTGAAGTGCTTTTATCTTCCTTCCAGTGAATATTTCCACTTCGTTCTTGAATTCTTTGAAGTAATTAAGAACTTCAGTTTTTGCCATTAGAAAATATATTCGGCAGTATCTGTCAGTGAATATAACAAATATTTTGCTCCACCATACGATGTGACTCTAATAGGCCCATAGATATCAGAATACTTAATTTCTAGTAGTTGATTCGATCTGCTATCTTTCTGGTTGGAAATGAAGGTCTTGTAAACTTTCCTGCAAGGCAAACTTCACATTCAAAAGATCCATCAATTGAAGTAGAGTGACTTTTAGCAGCTAGTCTCAATGAATCAGGATCAGATGACCCTGACAGTTCCATAAATTTCTTTTTGTCATACATATGTGAAGTGCTTCCTGAATCAAGACACTATACCGAGCTGTCTAAGTTTCTTGAACTGGTCATCACTGAACATGCCATGAAGGTGTGTTCTGGCTTCTTTAAATTCTTTTTCTTTGATAAGCATTCAGATGTACTATGCTTTGTCTTCGAACAGATTTCACAGGGAGATTTCTTGAGATTCTCTTTTGAAAATTGTTTTGAGAACAGTTGTTTCTTCTGAATGTTATTGCATCTCTGTTATTACCTGCATATAGTGCTCCTTTGGTTGAAGTGTTGTCATTTTTCCTGGCCTCAATTTCTTCCAAGATTTTAATTTTTAGGTTTTCAACACTGGGTAGCTCATCCCTTGATGCAATGGCAATTCGAAAGTTTTCAAATGAAGGTGGTAGAGAATACTGCATAATTATGACCAATAGATCTTCATTTATCCTGGCATCCAATTCTTTTTGTTTGTTACCAATGCCTAAGAAGCTGTTGAGATGATCACGTATACTATCTGTGTTATTTTGTATAATGAATTGCTTGAGAAGCGTAGCTTTACAGCAGGGCCAGAGCTTTGAAAATTCTTCTTTGCGTATCCCATACATCCTTTGAAGTTAAGCAATACTTGATTTGTTTTAGTTCTGGTGATGAAATCATAAGAATCAGTTTACATTTGAATCGTTCAAAAATACACAATAGCACAAAAGGTGAAGATAACATATTTATGACAGTATGTGCAACTTGATAAAATGAAAACACTTTTGTTATCTACTGAATATAAATCAGGTTAACCAACTCAACAAAAATGAGTCCTTGTGAGTGCACGATGTAAGTTTTACCTGTCAGCATCGTTGCTCTTTAAAACTACGTCCTCTGCTACATTTAATAGCACTGGTCAGTACATCAAATGGACTGCATTTGCAGTCACATGATACATTAATTGTAATGTGAATAAAAAATAAATAATCCTGTTGTGATTTGAACCTCTGAGCTATCAAACATGCGAATGACACTATTGTCTCTGTAATTGTACCTCTCAACCATCTTGCTCTTTGCTTTCAATGGTTATGATTATCTGCCATTAGCAGCAGCTCAGAGAAGTTTTATTTCACCCAAAACTATATTAATCTAACATGAAGACCACAATGTTCTTTTTCAATATGAACTCTTAAATGTGTACTGGTACGTTATTTATTTTGATCCATTGCAACCAACTGCGTCCTATATTAAAATATTCACCTAACGCTCTTCTGCAATCCCCGAAGGTTTTTTGGTTTTATTCTATAACATTCTGAATATAGTTTTTTTTTAAAGCTAAACATTTCAGAGATATTTCTTGTTATTAGTTTCAACCTTAAAATACCTAAACTTTTCTGAAATGCAAAGTGTTCATCCATATCATATCTGTTTTGTTTTACTCCTGGACATGGAAAAAGAACTAAATTTTAATGACAACTGCATAGCAACAGTCACTTTTGATAGTATCCACCAGTTTCCGCTTAAGGAATTAAGTAATAAGACCATTTCTGATTATGTTTATCTTGATCTGTAATATAAAAGAATAATCTTTTGTAAGAATTGTTTGTTTGCAAAACAGAGAAAGTCATGTGACTAAGACCCTTGAGATTTTTTCTTAAAGTTTTGCTTAGTGAGGAGGGAGCACATGCCAACCCTTCTGGATCTGCCTGTGTGCTATAGCCTCTAGTAGTCCCTTCACTTCAGCCATTCCCCCTTTGAGGAGTGCTTCTCCTTATACCCTACAAAAACTGAAGTAAATGCTCAGCAACACTAGCACAGAGGACTATATTTATGATAAACTTACATTTGAATAATACTCTTTAATGCACATCAATATGTAGGTAACATGCCTAGCATTAGAAAATGATAGAAATCAGTTGCTGGCAAACTTTTAAATGAGGGTTTCATTGTCATCTAAAGAAGACAAGACAATTTATTATTGTGATTGTGTTTGATGTTTTCACAGATTTTTTCAAAGTATTTTCTAATAAGACATTGCTCAACAATTAAAACATGAAACCATTTCCTTTCCTATGTTAAATAAACATTAATTTTGCTTTCAGCTACCAGTGTCACTCAAACAAACAGCATTTATGTCTTTGACTATCACACAAAGGCCTCCAGATATTGCAATAAAGAGATGGTGGCAGAAAACTATAAAGCCACACTCTGTAATTATTACAGTTATGAGTAAGTACTTCTGTTTTCAGTCATTCTTATGCATTAATATACATCTGTATGCGCTGTGTGTGCATGTGTTTCATTTCAAAAATAGGTGCCAAAACATGGTAAATCAAATTGTAATAATATTTATACAGCTTCTTAACTACCTATTAAACCAACAGAACATGGTGAGAAATATAAAAACCTATGTATACAAAATTTTCTATTGGCTATCTGTTAACAACAGCAACAATAAAAACATCAAGAACAACAACAACAATAATAATAATAATGTATACGTAATCAAGAGATGCTAGAGCTATCTTATGCATTACTAATTTTCATGTCTACCCAAAGAGTTATGGAAGTATTTTTTCAAGCAAAGGATCGAAGGATGGACTTCATCTACAAACAGAAAAGTTAGTGCTAATACACATATTAGCATTTCATTTCTACTGATACTTTTAGTATTCACAAAATTTAGTCTGTCGTCATCCGTGATCTTGGGGTTCTGGTTCTCAAGGTCGCGTGTTCAAACCTGGCTGATTTTTTTTTCAGGCGTAAAAATCCCTTCCGAGAAATTTGAACACGAACCGTCACCTTCACTGTTTACCATATGTCAACAATATTATCAGAGAGGTGATACTGCTGCAAATTAATGCATAGCTCATCTTAACAGCTGATGCACTTGAGTTTAAGATTCGAGTCTTCAATACTACAATACTACCTTACACAACTTTAATAGCTTCACAAACAAGTTCGCTTTTCTCTCAGAAAATTATGGAAACTGCCCTTAAAGTAAGTAGATCACGATCGCGATATTAATGTCTTATAAAAAATTGTATGTTTTACAAACCACCATATCCTTCATAACAGTGTTTAGGATTTTCCCTCTTAAGGCGAGTTTTAGCACTGCCGTTTCTTTGAACGCTAGCAACTGATAAATCGACATATTATTCTGCAGTTAATTTCACCAAATTATTCTCCAGCGTATTCGGATTATGTTTCATTAATACGTGAAATTAAATACTTCAAGGCACTGTTTCACCATTTATCAGTTTAATCTTAAGGTGGATATTGTAACTCAGCATTCATTCTCAAAACACTAGCCACTAATCACCTCTCGCAAGTAAGGTCCATTTTACTGTTTGTTTACGTCCATAATTTCAATAACTATTGACTATTTGGCCTTTTCCTGTTTTCAAGTGAAGCTTCAAATGTATCGTGAATCTATTTCGTAGTAAACTTACGGTAGTTACACAACACTCTGCTTGTACGCCTTGAGCGTTGGCGCGCGAGCGTACCTTGTCATCTGCTTGCTACCGAGTATCAACATTGTAAATTTTTTATTACATAAGCTTCTTTTTGTATATTTCGTTCGGGAGGTATATAGATCAACTTTGTTTTCAAATAAGAAGACGTTCAAACTTAAGAAATATTTCTTATTGTTTACTCTTACACGCGAAGAGATCTTTGGCTAAATATTTTTGTCAGGGATTTGACTCAAACTTTAAGTTGTGCTATATTGCTTTGCTTATCCGTTCTTATTTTCTCTTTGCGCATGCGCAGCAAATGACCACAGAGGCTTTCGTGTCCTAAGAGAACCTTCCCCTCTTGGACCGTTGAACCCCACACCAACAAATTAACTGCATCTGAAAGCATTGAATTTTTCTGCGCGTGCGCATTGGACGGCCACAAAATCACTTGTGTCCGAAAAATGCGGCCGCTTACTATTTCCGACAGCCATCTTCACTACAACTGTCCAGTGTGCATAGTAGGTTTAAATTTATACAAAATACATTATAGATTATAGCATTTTACCTGAAATATAAAGGAAAATTATTGTCTGAAATTGGTGTAGGGAGGGCACGTGCTCCTGTGCCCCTAAAGGCCGGCCCCCACTGCACACCTCTATACCCCGCCGCTGAATCCTTGCACTTGACAGAAATTAAGTTGGTACATACATCCACAGAAAACAGACCATTACCCGTTTTATTTTCTGAACCAATCAGAAAGAAGCATTCCGGTCGGTCGGCCAGACACCGGAAACGCATCTAAATGCCGTTTGTGAACTCCTAACATGTGCGTTGAGCTGTTCTGTACAAGATGAGCATTATTCGTTGATATCTTTATTTTGATAGTGTTTTGGTGTTTGTACGTGAGGGAACATAACGAGACTTTTACAATTATAGGGGTGAGTAGACTTTTGCGGGAGGTGTGGCGAGAGTGGATGCGGCTACATGGAAGAAGAAAGTGAATCATGTTCACAAAATAATACGAAAAACACAGGAATTAGACGAAATCAGTGAATATGAACCACTAATGAATGATATGTCTTGGTGACGACGATGTTGATGATGACGATGATCCTTTAGAGAATGATGACGACGGAGACTTGGATAGAATTGAGCCATTAACATTCTAAACTAGTGAAAATAATTTTGTTTTACGTTTCTCTCATTGTAACGAGCTATTTTGCATTAATCTGTTCTATATTGTCTTAAATACCTAATGTATGCTACATGCGTTACAGTATCACTGTTATTTTCGTTAATAGTAATAATAGCGAATTAGTTTCATTATTCATCGGCGGTGCAATTGCTTTAGTTATATCAATTGCAATTCTATTCTTTATACCTTTAACTATTACAAATATTCATTTACTGTTTACTAGAGACATTTGTAATCACCTGTTCTTGTTTACTAATTACTCTGGCAACACCGCAAAGACAGCATAGCCAACCTTACGCGAAACAACCCAAACTGTCAAGTGCAAGGAATCAGCGGCGGGGATATATAACATAATTACGAAATATATTTGGAAATTATATTATATCAAGAAATGGTGACTTTCCTTACCCTACACAATCCCTCAACTTAACAGCATGTAGCTATTTTTATGAAAGTACCGTATAAGTAAAGTATATGCAACACAAACCAGAGAAGAGCTGAAGACAGCAATTTATGGGTGTATGAGTGTGTGTGTGTGTGTGTGAGTGAGTGTGTATGTATGAGAGTGTGTGTGAGTGAGTGCATGTGTGAGTGTGTATGTATGAGTGTGTGTGAGTGAGTGTGTATGTATGAGAGTGTGTGTGAGTGAGTGCATGTGTGAGTGTGTATGTATGAGTGTGTGTGAGTGAGTGTGTGTGTGTGTGAGTAAGTGTGTATGTATGAGTGTGTGTGTGAGTGAGTGAGTGAGTGCGTGTGTGTGTGAGTGACTGCGTGTGTGTATGAGTGACTGCGTGTGTGTGAGTGTGTATGTATGAGTGTGTGTATGAGTGAGTGTGTATGTATGTATGAGTGTGTGTGTGAGTGAGTGTGTATGTATGAGTGTGTGTGAGTGCGTGTGTGTGAGTGAGTGTGTGTGTGACTGAGTGCGTGTCTGTGTGAGTGTGAGTGGGTGTGTGAGAGTGTGCGTGTGAGTGTGTGTGGTGTGAGTGAGTGTGTGTGAGTGTGTGTGTTTGAGTGTGTGTGTGGTATGAGTGCGTGTGTTTGAGTGTGAGTGTGTGAGAGAGTGTGTGTGATGTGTGTGAGTGTGTGTGTAGAGTGTGTATGATGTGTGTGAGTGAGTGCGTGTATGTGTGAGTGCGTGTGTGAGTGTGTGTGTGTGATTGTGTGAATGTGTGTGGTGTCATTGCGTGTGTTTGAGTGTGTGTGTGTGTTCAATTCATAATTGAAATGTTGCAAGAAATTATTAGAAACTTTTAAGAGCAATTTAAAAAACATTATCAGAGTGATGGAGGGTAGTTGAAAGATGTAATTTCCAAGGAGTAATGATTAGCTGCAAATGGCATATTATTTTCTACATTTGCATACCGTAAAACTTAATGTTATATCTGAAATTTCCTTTCATACTTCAGGATTTTTCATTTCTTCGATCCATCCTGTATTTACCATACTTTGACAGGAAATAACTCAGTATTTTTGGAAAACTAGAAACCGTGATTAAAATAATTTCTTTTGTCATGGAAAATGATGTTCAAAAAGCCACAAGAGCGACCTGCTCCCGCTCCTCAATTGATGGTATGATGTTTAACCAGCCATCTAAAAAAATTCAATCTATCAAATTATTGTTAACACTGGCTTTCGTGGCCAAATCATTCAAGAGAAACAGTAAGAAATTTCCCTAGGTAATACACTAAAGGCTATTCTCTAATAAAAATACACAGAATTTTTGTCCTTTCCTGACCAAGAACTTGCCATTCAAGAGAAACAGTAAGAAATTTCCCTAGGTAATACACTAAAGGTTATTCTCTAATAAAAATACACAGAATTTTTGTCCTTTCCTGACCAAGAACTTGCCATTCAAGAGAAACAGTAAGAAATTTCCCTAGGTAATACACTAAAGGTTATTCTCTAATAAAAATACACAGAATTTTTGTCCTTTCCTGACCAAGAACTTGCCCAAGGTAATACAGAACTTTTCGATCATACACAAATAATCTTGCACATGAGGATAAAAGTCAGTGGTGTGCGTAAGTAGGACACGTTACCATTTGTAAGTAAATGTGATTCCCCTTCATAAACTGAGAATTGGCATTTGTAATGAATTAAATTAATTATTGATAAGAAAACGTAATGAATTTTTTTTAATTGCTTCGTTTGTATAGCTTCCTTTAACATCAATGGTCATATCGGGGGCTTTCACTTGTGAAACTGTAGGTCCAGAACATTGGGTTAAACTTTATATTACTAAACACACGCACATTCACTCTCACATTCATACTTCCAGACTCTGTGGGGAATAATTCCGGTTAAAGGAAAATTCCCCGCCCCAGCATGGAATCGAACACAGGACCTCCGGGTGACCACTCGACCACGAAGGCAGCCAATAATGAATTATAAATAGACGAAACACTGTTTAAAATTACAAATGTTTAACTTTGGCTCTTCTATGGCACAAATTGCAGAACAATCAGCACAATAGAAACTCCATTCTCCTGAGATAAAACTTTTGCAACCACCTCTAAAAGCACTGCTCCTTTTTACTTTCTCTACACATACTATGTACATAATATAGGTAGTATATAGAGAAGGTGCTGCATTCCACTCAAAAATCCAATACCGTGATTTCACTGGAGAGAAGGTGCTGCATTCCACTCAAAAGTTCAATACCGTGATTTCACCGGAAATACACATTTTAGGGTCTCCTGTATCCAAAACAACTTATGTTTTCCATTTACATGACTTTCTCTACATCTCTGCAACAAATTAATGTTAAAAAGCTAATGCTTCTATTTACTTCATGCTCATCGAGAAAACAATTAAATGGCACAAAAAAAAATTGTTTCATCATGGCAATGCATTCAGTCATTGAAATGGGAAAAATGTGCAATTTAAATTTTGAATTGCTTGAACATCCACCTATTTGCCAGATCTAGCAACCAGTGACTACCACCTGTTCCCAAACCTCAAAAAATTCTTCAATGAAAGATTTCACAGCAACAGATGCGGTAAACAGCTATTTTGAGGACCTTGATAAATCGCACTACAGAGATGGTTTAATTAAATTAGGACACTGATATGACAAATGTATTAGCCTTTCTGGAGATTATGTTGAGAAATAAAGCCAAAAAAAAACTTTTTTACTTTCTCCATACGCACTATGTACATAGTGAATAGAAAAAGTATTGCACTCCACCAAAAATTCGATACCGAGATTTCACCGGAAATATATGTTTTAGGGTCCCCAATATCCAAAAAAATCATTTTCACAAAAAGGTCCGTGTGTGTGTGTGTGTGTGTGTGTGTGTGTGTGTGTGTGTGTGTGTGTGTGTGTGTGTGTGTGTATGTGTGTGTGTCCGTGTGTCTGTGAACACGACAACTCAAAAACGAAAAGTCAGTAAAATACCAAACTTGGTATTTAAGTTTAGTATCTTCCAGGGATGCGACACGAAGATTTTGAGAAAAATCCCCCCACCCCCAACTACCCTTTACATGGAACTTTTTTCGAAAATTTTGATTTTCTCAAAAATGGCTCTAACGATTTTGATTAAAATTTCGGATATTAAACATATTTAACTGACAAATGTATATCTTGAATTTTCTGGGAATAGCCTCTGAAGAGTAGTTTATTCTGGATGAATTTTATTAAATTTTGAATGACTGCTAAACCGTAAGAGATGGACAAAAACTTACCACACAAAAAATGTAGAGCACTTTAAAACACACAATTTATGTTATATGCATTTTTTTCGTGGAGTTCGTCGTTTTTGTGACATCACTTATTTTTGGTTTCTGCTATGAAAAACGTATACTTTTCTCATACAGGAACTTGTCAACTCCTATCCATATAAACAAAGGAACTTCATTGACATAGCAAGCAGCTTTTGGCTATCACTTTAACCTACGGTTGTCCCTTATTTCGCTTCTACTTACAAGGAAGCGAGTAATTAGACTATTTCTGCTAATTTTTTCTGATTAGCATAAAGTAAATAGAAGTATAGGCGTTTTAAGAATTATTTGTTGCAGGGATATGGAGACAGTCATGTGAATGGTACACATCAGAGTTTTTAATGCTGTTTTCATTGAGAGGCTCGGGACTTGTCAGCTGATCCTCGTATGAAACACCTAGTTTGGTATTTAACAGACTTTTCTGTTTTGAGTTATACTGGTCACACACGCACATACACACACACATACACATACACACACACATACACACACACACATACACCTAGTTTGGTATTTAACAGACTTTTCTGTTTTGAGTTATACTGGTCACACACGCACATACACACACACATACACATACACACACACATACACACACACACATACACCTAGTTTGGTATTTAACAGACTTTTCTGTTTTGAGTTATACTGGTCACACACGCACATACACACACACACACACACATACACACACACATACACACAAAGGCCTCTTTCTAAACAAAAATATTTTTTTGGACTCGGGTGACTTCAAACATTTATTTCTGGTGAAATCTTGGTATTGGAATTTTCGGGTGTAATGAAATATTTTCTTTACCTACTAAGTACATAGTAAGCTATAGAGAAAGTAAAAAGATGACCCAAATAATATTGATAATTTTAGGACAATTTCTCCCATATCAAGATTGTCAAAAATACTTGGAATTATAATATACAATCAAGCTGTACCATTTTTAGAAAAATAATTAATCCAGTAATTACCACATAAAAATAAAATAAAAGTACAGCCAATGCCCTTTATTCCTTCATCAACCAAACAATAAAGGGGTTTGACACCAATAAATCAATAATTGATATATTTATAAAACTGGTAAGTAAATTTTTGCTCTGGTTGACCACATTATCTAAACAAAATCTTTGGGTATACATGGTTCATATATTGTTTGAATTATACCTAAATAACAGCAAACTATTTATAGCAGTCCGTGCCCATGTCTCAGTCATCTTAAATACCAGGCCATAATATCTCGCGAACCAATCAGATGTTAGCTTCATCCCAGCTCTTATAAATACCAGTCTCCGCAAGCTCAAACCATCAGTTCACCCTGAAGACGAGGAAGATGCACTTCTTTGAAACGTTGGTGGCAAGCCAAGTTTTTACCTGGCTAGAAGCCCGAGAAGATTTTGTACTAATAACCTCTTACTAAATACAAAAGCCATTCTGAATATTAACCCATTGTCAAAAATCATATTACAACAATGTAACAAAAATTTACAGACATTACGTCACATGCTGCCATATTGTGATGTCATTACCTTCTATTGTATAACCACAGGCAGTATTTCTAAAATGGCAGACATCAATGTTCCATTTTGTAGACAATCTGCTATCATTGAATTCCTTGTTAAAGAGGGAAAATTTGCTGCTGAAATTCACCTCAGGCCTTAACATGCCCATACAGATGTCTGCATGGGTGCTAGCAGTGTTAGGAGATGGGTGAAGTATTTCAAAAATGGGAAAATGAGTATCAAAGATAGCACATGGAAAGAGTTGTTGAGAGTTGTTTAGAGCAGATAGGCATATCTCTGTGAATGAAATCACTGCACAACTTGCAGTAGAATATAGTGTAGTGCAAGAAAGTATACCAAATATGATCAAAATTTTGTATCTGTTGGGTGTTAGTTTATTGACTGAAGACCACAAACTACTGAAAAGAACCATCAGCCAAAATCACTTCAGAGATTTCAAAATGAAGGTAATGATTTTTTGACGAGTATTGTGATAGGAAATGAAAACTGTTCTAACATTACAAGACTGAAACAAGACACCAGAGTGTGGAATGGCAGCTGTTTGAATTGGCCTTCAAAGAAGTCAATGCAATATGCTGGAAAGATTATGGGTAGCATCTTCTGAGATGTACAGGGTTGGATTCTGATAAACTTTCTTGAACCTGCTGTCCTCTATATCCAAACACTTTAGAACTCTGTCCTGTATTGTGTGATAATTGCCCTGGAAAGCTCATCCTGCAACAGGATAATGAGCATCCTCAGACTGCCTGTGTCACAGTGAGAACATTGGATGGGAAACTCTTCCACATCCTCCCTATAATCCTGACTTGGCACCCTCTAACTACCGTCTTTTTGCCTCTGTTAAGGAACAGATGTAAGGCCTATATTACTAGATGGTGGAGAATATTTAGAAACCATTAGGTTAGTGTCTCCATGCAGCTGGAACAGAGCTCTAACATAAGGGTGTTTTTAAACTTGCAGAACGAAAGGAAAAATATGTGCAAAGAAACGGAGACTATGTTAAAACTTAAGAGAAAAATCTGTAGATTATGATGATGTACTTGATTTCCCTAAAAAATAAATATTGAAGGTTTAAAAACTGTTGCTCAATATTTTCAGTATGAGATCCTCGTACTAATAGATCCCAATGAATCTACTCTTTCTAATAGAGGGGCTGTGATTGTTGATGCAGTGTTCACCTATAATAATAAACAAACTCAGACACTTCTGAAGCATAAACTAGAAGCTACTCATTTACAACATTACAAAAAACATTAATAGTACTTATTATATAATTTCTGTACTAAAACATGTATGTAATCATAGTAGACTAAATTAATACATTTTGCATTTGTATACTCTGACTGTACTTGTATGTGCACCATTTTATGGGGTAATTCAGTAGATGCTAATCCACTATTTATAACACAAAATAAAATAACATGTAAAATGTTTTATCTAAATCACTGCAAAACTTGCTTTAAACAAAATATCATACCTTACGTTTTCTATATTTGCTAGAAAGTGTGTCTTAAACAATAATATCCATTGATTTTTCCTCAAATAACAAAAAATTCACTAGTCACAAAATTCACCTACAAGCAGCTAGTATAGCTAAAACGAGCATCTCAATATTGCACTCTGGCATTCACATCTATAATTCAATTACCTGTTTAATAACTGACAAATGCCCAACTGTTTTCAATATGTTTTCATAGCAACGTTTTATTAACATTACAACATATAACACTATAAAACATTACATTTTATTTTATTGTACTATAATACCTTATATTAGGTTATATGTTATAATATGCCATTTTATACTATATTATACCATACTATGCTATGATATGCAATTGCTATGCCATGCCATACAATAAGCATACCATATTATGTTATATTGTATAATATTATATTTATATTATCAAAGCAATCACATTAAAATTATAATAGGACTCCTTGACAGTTAATGTTTATTTCATAAAAAGATATGTAATGCATGCAGAGTTGTATTCCAGAAAATTATCTTATATTATCAATGTACAAATCCGGCTATGATGGCAAATACAGCTCCTATAGAAAGTACATAGTGAAAATGGGCTATAACATAATGAGCTTTCTCATCAATTAATCACATTGGATGAATATTAACTACTATAATTAAAGGAATAAACTTATGATTAACATATTTCCTCATTTATACTGCTTTACATCAGAGTTTCACATTCTGTATTGTTTGTTACTTTCTATTAAACACTAATAATTTTTTATTTTTGCACAGATGTTATATTGTTGGTGTGCTCCTACATAAGTTGTTTGAAAGCAACTTTTCAATTTGCATTTCAATTTCACTGGTCACCTTATGTCCATTTACTGTCCCTCATGGATTTGTTCTACTTTCTTAATATGTTTATTCAAACTCGTAAAGCCTATATTAACAAGTATGGAAAAATTATTTCTAACTACAAGATAATTTCACACAGGTAAGGAGAATTTATTAAATATGAGGAGCATTTTTTCATAACTCGATAGAGCACAAAATTTGAGAAAATGAGTTATATATGTGATCCGTATGTTTTCAATGCCAGCAATCGATCTGTGAAGTCAGATTTTGCATAACTCGATATTTGCCATGTCTATACCATGGCGAATCAAGAGCGTTTATTCATAACTCGATAGAGCGCATGCAGAGCAATTTTACAAAACTCATTATAGCACAGTCTAAATGAAAAGATTTGCCACCTGTCAAGATCTGTCACTGACCTGATAACAATTTGCAATATTCTGCTTGTCCGACCTTGCTTTCCTGGAATGAAAAGCTATACAAAAGCCATATCATTATTTCAAAGCCTTCCCACAGATAAATAATACAGGGAATGATTCATTTAGTATTATCGCTGCACCTTTTTAATTCGTAGGGAAGAGAATGACAATACTACTTGCCATGTTGTTTATATCAACAAACTCTGTTGTCGTATACTCTTTCAAAACCTTTTTTCAACATTGCCCTCAAAACAACATTACAAAGACCTAACAATCAAACACATTCCATACTTTAATCAGAATAGCATGGCATTACTACAAGTTAACCATTGTTTATCACACAGTAAAGATATCTATGTCACTAGTGTTATGTACATAGATTGAAATGGTTTCTCAAGCTAAGTCATGGACGAAAGTATAGGATTTGATTATCCAGTGATGAATCTGATGGTGGCAGGAAAAATACGTGACAATTAACTCTCCAAAACGAAGGAGAAAAATTCTAAAAGAAAACAATCTGTGAGTATCATATTCAGCATCAGAAAGAAAAATGGAGATGTATTATCAATATGTGCTGCAAATTTTCAGGGAATAGCAGGCATGTCTAAGGATAGACTGTTCCCCCTTGCAAGAAAGTGTTATTCTACTGGGAATTCACCTAAAGAAAATTGAGGAAAAGATAGAACTGGTGCAAAGGACAAGGAGCTTATCATTGCTGTGAAAAATAATAATAAGTGCTACAGGTGCAGAGAAAGGCACCACAGTAGAGGAAAATCTTCAAGGAACTACCTACCACCCGAATTAAATATTCAAAAACTGTGGAAAATGTTTTGTGAAAAAAGGAAAAACTATCTATATGCTCATTATTCAAATACAAGTTTATTTTTATAAGTGTATTAATTTCTCATTCAAGACACCACACACTGATACATGCTCCACGTGTAAGATAGGACTAATTTCCATAAAGCAAGAGACTGATTTGGAGAAGAAGAATGAATATAGGACAAACTACAGACTGCATAAACTTTGTGCAAAGAAGTTTATACTATAATGAAAGAAGAAAATCCAGGTATAATCAAAATCTGTTTGGATATGCTGCAAAATCATCCACTACCTGAATTATCAGTAGATGAAGTGTACTACTCCAGGCAAGCTTGGTTCTATAATCTGCATTATGATTCACTCTAAACCACAAATGAAAGAGAATATACATTTCTACTCCTGGTTGGAAACCGAGTCATCTAAGGGATGTAATCAAGTGTCATCTGCTTTGTTGAATTTTCTGTTAGACCTGGAAAAAAGATGAAGTGTCCTTCCATTATTCATCTTTTCTCAGATTCATGTCCAGGTCAAATGTAGCTCATTGCCTTTTTGGAAAGAAGTACAACATTTACATCATTTCTTTCCCATACAAGGACACAGTTACATGGCTCCTGATCGTATATTTGGTAGGGTTGATAAAAAATACAGAAGAAAGGAAGATATTCTGTCACCCAATGAATACTGCCCAATTCTGCAATCCCATGGAGTTACCAAAGTTCTCAAACAGGGACTGGCAAATCAAAACACTGAAGGAGACTATCAGAAGATTGTGGAAAGCAAAGCTGCCAATTAACATAGGAATACAGTGTGTCATATCGTAAAAAAAAAAGTCTTCTACAAACATGTGTAATGTTTCTGTAACTGTGCAGAATACTTACACTGCATCACCTGTGGAGCTTTCTATTTTCATATTAGGAAGTAAAACATGCCACAAAGAAATGCTGAGGTCCTCATGTCTATAGAAGATGGACATGGTGTCCAGTGAGAAGAAGATGTAAAAAAACTCATGCAATATTTTGAAATTCCAGAAGAAGCAAAAGGATGTTATAAAGATGTTCTCAGAGGCTGTTAACATATCAAAATAAGTGTACACATTATTACTTACTAGTTTAATCACTTTATATTCTTAAATTTCTGTATTAATTAATGTAATAATTTTGAAATTTTTTTATACATGTCTATTATTTCATTAATGTGACAATGTTGATTTAACCATTTATTAAATTTGTATACTGTACATAAAAAATCTGATGTGTACCATTCACATGACTTTCTCCATATCCCTGCAACAAATAATTCTTAAAAAGCTTATAATTCTATTTACTTTATGCTAATCAGATAAAAAAATTAGCAGAAAAAGTCTTATTTCTCGCATCCTTGTAAGTAGAAGTGAAATAAGGGACAACCGTAGGTTATAATTCTATATACTTTATGCTAATCAGATAAAAAAATTAGCAGAAGAAGTCTTATTTCTCGCATCCTTGTAAGTAGAAGCGAAATAAGGGACAACCGTAGGTTAAAGTGATAGTCAAAAGCTGGTTGCTATGTCAATGAAGTTCCTTTGTTTATATGGATAGGAGTTGACAAGTTCCAGTATCAGAAAAGTATACGTTTTTCATAGCAGAAACCAAAAATAAGGAATGTCACAAAAACGACGAACTCCACGAAAAAAATGTATATAACATAAATTGTGTGTTTTGATGTGCTCTACATTTTTTGTGTCGTAAGTTTTTGTCCATCTCTTACGGTTTAGCAGTTATTCAAAATTTAGTAAAATTCAACCAGAATAAACTACTCTTCAGAGGCTATTCCCAGAAAATTCAAGATATACATTTCATTTGTCAGGTAAATATGTTTAATATCCGAAATTTTAACCAAAATCGTTAGAGTCATTTTTGAGAAAATCAAAATTTTCGAAAAAAGTTCCATGTAAAGGGTAGTTGGGGTGGGGGGATTTTTCTCAAAATCTTCGTGTCGCATCCCTGGAAGATACTAAACTTAAATACCAAGTTTGGTATTTTACCGACTTTTTGTTTTTGAGTTATCATGTTCACAGACACACGGACACACACACACACACACACACACACACACACACACACACACACACACACACACGGACCTTTTTGTGAAAATGCTTTTTTTGGATATCGGGGACCCTAAAACATATATTTCCGGTGAAATCTCGGTACCGAATTTTTGGTGGAGTGCAATACTTTCTCTATACACTATGTACATAGTGCGTATGGAGGAAGTAAAAACAAGCATTTTTTAACTGGGCTATACTATGAAAAATATGTTTATCCGCTAGGAGTT